>DWLO01001729.1:0-14158 GCA_018245335.1 Dalla quadristriga | reverse complement strand
CAGAGGGCACATGAACGGTCGGAGTGGCGTGGATTAGGGGAGGCCTATGTCCAGCAGTGGACCTCTAAAGGCTGATGGATGGATGGATGGACATCAAATAATTCTAAGTATCATTTGTATACAAATATTTCATCAGGTCAATCAATATGATTTAACTGTCTGGTCAGTCATGTCTTGATCTGAAGACTGCATTAGTTGAGGTATGACTTGATTCTCGTCACCGCGACACCGGAATGGTCGGTGTGTAACCAGCTTAGGCTATATCAATGAACAAACGTTACATGAACGGTTTACCTTGAATTGTTGGCTTCTTGCATTCAAATATGTGCATTGCAATTTGTAGTCGATTTAGGTTGCATTCAAATATAGTTACAATAGTTAACTTAAACCTAAAAAGTTGATAGTATTTCATTTGTGAATTATTTTAAGTTATTGGGAATGTGTTCACAGATATTTATTTTGGCATCTAGCATAATAAGGTCCATTTTCAAAGCTGCTTATAAACTGACTTTGATGTGCTAAATTACTAACCAGCTTCCAGTTAGAGTAACCAAAAGTAGTAATTGCTGTTGACCTCAATAGTACAAACATAGCTTGAACAAGTTTGTAACCGTACTTATGAGCATAGTCTGTACAAAGTTCCAGATACATAGCAATGATAGTAATCATGTACATTGTACACTTGAATTAACCTGTGAAGGTATAAACAATAATTCGTGCGTGAGTTCTTACGAGGGATAAATACCGCAAATAAATATTGCACACCTGTGCAAATAAATTGAAATACCACTCTCTCGTCGGTTAAATCAATTACAAACCGGAACATACGTGGTTATATAGTCTTTTTCACTAGTAAGTACTTAGTATTAAATGTAGATACGCAGTTATCCGCATCGTTAGACCATGAGTTTCGCAATTAAATATAATAAAGCAAAGCGTTTTCCATTAACAAATTAGCGTTGCCCATTTCAGGGCTAGTATTTCGCAAATTAAATAAGTCAGGAACGTCGCAGAGTCGATAAAATGTCACCTAAATAAATGGCAGTACGAGTAAGTATACAGTAGATTTGTGCAAAAACATGGCGCATTTTAATATGAGAGATCACTCCCCGTATGCAATTGTATTCTTTCGTCTGCACTTTCTGCGCCCACATCAGTGTCGCACAATGAACAAGTTTTTTCCGCTCTGTGACACACTGAAGCAAAAGGTGACATTCTAATAAAAATGGTACAAACAACTAACGCCGACATCATATTTTTCATGCGGTTATTATCTGTGTTATCATACCACACATTTAAACATACTGTATTATAAACGATTTAATCTGCAATGCACAAAGCACGTACGTTGTACATTTTTGTGTTAAAATTCGCAACGTGGAAAATAATTCGTTTCATTGAATATTTCTTTGTTTTCACAGTTTGTTCAACCACTCTTAGCTTTCGGAAAACCTTAACTTTCTGGCAACTAGCTAGCAAGACGTTATTTACTGATTACAGCAGCGTGGTGCTGATTTTTCGAAAGTACAGTTTTTTTTACAATATTGGCCTTTAGAGGATGACCGAACAGGCGGAACAGATAGATATACACTAACGAGGCTCCGCCCACGTAAAATTACCTTATCTATCCCACCGTGCGCTTTCCGAGATAAAAAGCCTATGTAGAATAGAATAGAATAGTTTTTATATGCCTTTCCACAACACTTCATAATGACAAGTAGGTAGGTACAGAATTCATATTTAAAAAAAGACAAAATGAAACCGCACTCAGCATTCAAGGTCTCAACATGAAGCCCTGACGCTGATTGATTTGATTTATTGATGATTTTCAGGAAGGCCCAGGTGTGAACTGTCACTTTTTGTTTTATAAACTATGCAAAAGATCACGTAAAGCCGTCAATCGGTTGCAGCGAGAAAGAAGAACCAACCAACAAACCAAATAACACACTTTCACATTTATGGGTCCTTTTACCTTAATAAAGAAATATTATTTATAATATTAACTAATGAAGCTAGGTCGCCTAAATCCTCCGATTTTAGGAATAGACATAAGGAGTTTTATCTTGATAATGAGATAATTGGCAAGCAATTCTTAAAGTAACAAGTAATGTCAATTATGTGTCAAAGATTAGCTTAGATTATTAGAATAGATAATTATATTATAATTTGATTATGCGATATTAGAATTATGCATGATAAAATAGCGTTTTGTATTTAAATTATATTGGTAACACACATTCAGAATCATCACCTTTACGTTTGTATCACCATATCAAATAACAAACGCAAACAAACTATTAGATAGGGTACGTACGGGTACTAGCTCGACTGGATACAAATTATATTTAAATCAAATAAAATTGATTATATCTTAAAGAATTCAACTTAATTTAATGAGAATTTCATTGGATTTTGTTCATGCATTTGTAAAATGGTAAACTACTATATCCTACTTACATTTTTTACTTAAGTTACGTTTATTCGCTATTTGCATTTAGTCTTCGCCTGTAAAGTTTACATATAGTCTACACTTTATTGTATTTAAAGCCTTAAATGAAAGATTACAATGCGCGAACTTAATGTCTAGTGGCATTCTCTACCAGTCAACCCTGGAAGACTGAGGTATTGTGCCTTTTGTACTGAACAGTGTTAACTGTGTCGGCGTTCAAATAAATAAATAAATAAATAAATAAAAAGTCCACCCTTTATGGCATTGGCATACGATATCGACACCACGTGGTCGCATCCCTCAGCGTTCACGGGCAGGGCTCGGGAGCGTTGACCCCTCGCGGCAGACGGGAGCTTTTCGCGTCTCGCCCTACTTGCCGCCCGCCCAGCGCATTAATATACGTAATTTCCCATCCTAGACCATGGTATGAAGAAATGCGACACATTCCTTCTATGTTTAATGAAATTAAAGTCGTTCGTTGTACATGTCATAAATATTTCGGTTATGATTCTATAAATTAAATGTACTCGTCACACTAAATGAATGTCTGAAATGTTTTACAAACGGGCCATCGGTAAGTATAAATATAGGATGAAACTTTTTTAGAGTTGTAAGACAGTAACAAATTGTATGTTATGTTTCTATTTGTATCAACAATTAGGTGATATAAGTTGCTCTTGGATTGACCCCTTACCCTATGTCTACCATTCCGCACTGAAGTAGTGCTTTACTAAGGCTACTTCAGACATCTCCCAGTGGTGGAAAGGACTCGTAGCCATCTATGAGGCACACAGCTGCAGTATGAATATTCTTTTGACTACTAGTAAGTTATTTGAACTTAACGTGCCAAGATTACGTCCCCTATTAATCATAGGATGTATCCACTCAAGGTTCATATCGCTATGGTAATTGTATCACTTCTCCAAGCTGCCAAAAATTCGTGCTCAAGGACTTTCTCATGGCGGAACACGCCCTTGTTAT
Source organism: Dalla quadristriga (assembly GCA_018245335.1). Classification (NCBI taxonomy): domain Eukaryota; kingdom Metazoa; phylum Arthropoda; class Insecta; order Lepidoptera; family Hesperiidae; genus Dalla; species Dalla quadristriga. The sequence continues at coordinate 10,728 of DWLO01001729.1, read as the reverse complement.
GAAGAGACGCTCACGCTAAGCACTTTATTCTTTTTCACCTGACATGACAAAACGGGAAGAATTTTTATTTTGCAGCAGTTGCTTTTGTTAGAGAGCGCTATAAGACGGTCTTTTAGTAAAACATTCTGTCTACTTTAAGAATGTCGTAGCGTTTTCTTTAAGACATGATGCGAGTATGAAATGTCTTACTTTCGTTTTGCCTTCCTGAATTAATTGTAGAGTTCCATAAACAAACTATATCTACAGGACAAAATTACTGAGCCTACGTCATCTATCCATCTGCCTTTATGTCTGTTCTTTTTTTTAGTCGTAATAGGTAACTTGTTGTAATTTTCGCAGAATATCTGTTATTATGGCGACCAAATATTTGGCCAAAAGGGAAAAAGAATGTGCAAATGTATGGACTACATAACTTAAGTGGTTTTATGCAAACGTTAAACTATATGTGGACTTCAGGCAGGAAAATGTTTATGTCGTCTGAAACGGTACAGCGCTAAGCTGAAAGTGCATTATTGCATTCAAATCGACATTTCACGTCCTAATATTTCGTTGCCTATAAACGGGAACAGAATTATTATGCTCTCATTTCCTGAATAACGAACGTGATGTGGCTAGCAAGTATCAAAAATCACGCCCCGTTGCATTGGATCAAAACGTTGAACGCTGCCCACTAGACATAGGGTTGTAAAATATTCAAAATTAATAATTAATTTATCAATATAATATAATTATATCGCATATCTCCTATTATAAAATTACATACTACGATTTACGTTTGTTTCTTTTGAGCATAGTATAATAATATTAAGAATATTGTTGTTTAAAGTTGTACAGTACAATTTTTATCTGCTCGATACTTTCACACTTATTTCTTTTTGACATAGACAATTAAGAACATAACTCGTCCTTGGTTTTGATAAAATATTCGCTACTTACTTTTACGCGCAGGCTCGGGATTCGCTCTACTAAACGAGTTTTATTCGTACAACACTCCAACATATTGCACATTACGTGTGGATTTTTATAAAAAAATTATTAGGCGGTAACACCCAATAGGGAACCTAACTGCCAAAATTCAAGTTCATGGGCTTTATAGTTACTTGTACTTAGATAAGATTCGGGATAAGTCAGTGGTAACATCAGATTTTTCATACAAATTCAATTAAATTCTCTTACACGAATGAGATTGTTGAGGTAGGTAGTAAAATATTGAATAACTATTCTTATTACGATGCCCCTCACACCATTGAAAATGTTAGAATGTGCGAACGAGAGATGCGAAATGTGATAGTCTTCTTAACAGAATTAATTTAAAGTATTCATAATCTCGTAATCTACATTAATATTACTTCCTCTCCGCGACTCTGCGAGACAGCCCTAGCGACGGTGTAGCGCACACTTGATTGCACTTTCGCTTTCGACGCATCGCCCACAAACGTCCGCACTGCCGCGGTTGCGTCGCGATTTGTGTATCAACAAGGAAGGAACTACATAAATTCTTGTGGAATTATATCACTAGAGCGACCAGAATAATCGCTTAAAGCTTGATTGACCACGGCTCTAGTTCGGTTGGGTATTGGGTATTCTGTGGTTTAGATAGCTAGCTATACAGCACTTTACTATTATAGTCAACTACTTTAAAGGATAATTAATAATTATGTAAAAATGTTTGAAAAACAGATTTCAAAACTACAAAGTTATATGTAACAATACTTTTGTTTATACAAGTAACATTTCGAAGTCAGGCCGCCAAGTATAGACATGTTACAACGAAAGAAGCCACGAGTGGTTCCATAGATCATGAATGGTTTCGTGATTCGGAGGGCACGTTAAGGTCTACCGATAAATTTTCTCTAAACTCTACATGTTAAACATACTTAGCGGCCTGACTTCAACGCGTAATGTTACGTGTAAAAACAAAATTATTAATATTTATCACTTAGTATTGTTGAAGTCGGTTTTTTGGATAAATCTCGTCAAGCCGAACCATTTAAGCCCAAACACGAGGTATCTGTTGAACACCATTGAGGAGTTGCCGTCGATTGACTTTTGTGTCAATCTTCAGATCCGCTCCGGGTCAATATAGTATTGTATTGTCATCTCCAATACATCTATATGCCAAGTTTAATGAAAATTAGCTTGCGAAAAGTGAATTTATCTATTTTTCCATCCTTCCACCCATTTGGAGCCTTTAGGGGTGACAATTTTTATTGAAATTTATATCATCGTGCGAAGATATCGTGTAACATACAAAAAACACAGTCGAATTGATAACCTCCTTTTTGTGAAGTCGGTTAAAAAGTACCTACGTACCTTATTCCAACAACTATTTTATTTTATCATGATTATGATTATAGATGGAGTGCAACTTCATTCATTGTCGTGTCAATTAAGGCAGAGGTTGTAATAAACTTTATTTAAACTCTAATTATTATTTCTAAACGTTTTCATTACGGAGGTAGCAATTATGAAACAATTATCACACTTCCTCCTGCATAATGTGTATATGCAGTGTATGTGTATATGTGTATGTAGGCAAAACACATTTCAGAAACAGAAGTAGGTATATCATATTTACGAGTGAAATAATAATTTACTTCGAAGCACTATGTTACAAATGTTGCTACATTCATCACATTTTGAGTAACAAAAGTGACGGTTGACGATGAGATTTAACAAGAAAATAAGAGGCGCTTTGAGCAAATAACGAGATTAACTAGATAGCTGGTTTGCTGCGCTCTCATAAGGAATTACGACAAATGCGTAATGACCGTGGCGTAAGACGACAATCCACCACTTTCTTACCAACCTGCCGTTGACGGATATTGTCTCTTGTGACTAATACGGACAACTTTCGAACGTTCCTACCACAACACGGGTGCAATTAAAATTTTAGATTTTAACGACCAAATGGTTTTATGTCCCATTTAAACGTTGAATATACCTGCATGCACTTGGACTTATCAAAATTTGATTTACGACGTTACGGTGCGTGTATATGGAAAGTGATAACTTATTGTTAGTAACAAGGTTAGTCAATCGGAATAATCGGTCGATTAAACAGGACCAAAGAAAGAGTCGGTTAAATAGGACCATAGAAAAACAAAATGCCTTGCCAAGTTTTGTCAACGTACGGCCGATACTACATTAAAGCAACCACAACATTTTATGATCTAAACAAGCAATATGAAAATCCTTCGGACAAAAGTGTGTTGAAGTTAGTAAGTAACTGTTTATTGAGTATAGTTATTACAACATGATTATTATGTATATATAGTTCTTAGTAACTTTATATGGTTTCTATTGTCTCATTAAGCATTGTATGTAGGTAATGATAATTTGTGATGCGCTTTGGCATTGACTGTAAGCACTGCAGTAGACATTGAAATAAATTTTAATCGAAGGTATGTTATTATACTAGGGATTGCTTCGTCCGCGTGAAATTTCCATATACTAACAATTTTAAACAGTGAAAGGGTACGGGGTATACATGCTTAGGGCTATAACTAAGAAACCGTTTCAGATGTTGAGATAAAACAAAGCCTGTACATTTAGTTAGTGTACTCTCTACAACCCCTAAATTTTCATCAAAATCCGTTCAGCGGTTTCGCAGCCTTCGCAGTGAGACAGACAGACAGATGGATAGACAAACATTTGATTTAATAGCATAATAAATATAATAATATGCCATTTAATTACATCTATCTTCATTTTAATATCACAGACAGACACTCCAATTTTATTTATTGGTAAGACTATGAATAATTCATACATAAAACGCTAGTTCCTTGCACATTTCGCCAATTCAGGAAAAAAATTAATTTTATTGCAATTTTGTATTTTATATTATTGCATTGGACTAAATCTGTTCTTCAACGATTGTATACAAATCACGTTATTACATAAACTTCAAGTCATTATATCACATCACAAGATCTAATTTACATACATTACATCAAAGTGTTCTCGTAATTACTTCATATTTATACCACGTTTACTGTCTCCAATTAAAGGGGTTAAAAAATCGCATGCGTGTTCGGTAGCGGTGCATATTGATGAGTGGACATTAGTATGCAGATGAAAGAGATGCATAGATACGGGTTGTTAGACTAGAAAAGGAGCGTGCCCTCACTCGCCATTGCCACCCAGAGCGTTGGCAGCTTGGCAGCTTATCCTGCGCTCCCTTTTGTCCTGCCGTGCCAAGTGCCGCGCCGCATACCTAACTCTTCGGCATAGAATAGCCACGACTTGTCAGTAGTTCCATTAAGAACAATATTTTAAAAGGTTTTAAATTGTGAAACCGAAAGCGTACACATCACACACGTTGCGAAAAGACTTTACTTGAACGTAAGCTAATTGTCTTTTATTAAATGTTACATAATTATGTACTTGGATGGATTCAGTGCCGAAGGTGAACAATATAGCTGATTTTTTCTTCAAAAACGTATCTGACTACCGTATTGTTTTCTTCAAATAAATTCATCTATTTCTATCTATTTATTTAAAATTATCTATAGTCAATTCAGTCCCTAGGGTAAGCTAGGTAAAACAGATTTGCTAATTTACAAAACGATTTTCTAGTTCTTATGATTAAATTAACTGAGCGCCTTTTCAAGTGAAATAATACCAAGTGTAGGAAGCTAATAAAAGTATGATCTGTACAAATTGCGTAAATTTTTTCCCATACCTCGTCCTACGTACATCGAATATAACGTCGTGGAAATAATTGCACTACTACAAATTATCTTTCTGTATTTATTCAGTCTCTTACTCTTTTGTCATTCACTACACGAAGTATTACTGTTTTACTGTATACTAGCGCGTAATACATCGAGGTCAGTTTCGTAAATGTTACAAAACTATGTCTACGTAGAATTCTAACTAAAATTTGTCGTTGCCTTGAAATTAATTATTTCAAATGTCAAAATCAAGATGATTGTTTTCATCCTTCTGAATACGTGAGTCAATTAACTATGACTACTACGAGCGACGTTATTTATTACAAAGCAAGGTAGTTAATATTAAGTAAAAGGTATAAATGGTCGATTTAGCGATACACATAAATATAATAAAAAGTAAAGAAGTGAAGAAGTATATTTTAGAAAGAATTGTAAAATTACTTTAACAAGTAAAGCAGTTTGTGAAATTAATTATACAAATGCACAACTAACGCTGACAAGACGACTAAAGAAGGCATGGAAGAAGACATGAGCTTCGACTCTAAGAGTCTTCTGGGACGGAAAATAATGAGGATGTTATATATAAGTATTACGAATGATAAACAAAACAATGACATGACTTTACTACAACGAGACAAATTTACAAACAAACTAATTGAGCTTGAATGATGAAACTGAAGTTTTAGTCATAAAGACACGGACGTGAGAACAACACGTCATTGTGGTCGTCCGACGATAACTACAAAGCTAATGAGACGCTGTCGGCATCCTCGTTCATATGAACTGCATAATAACGCGTTTTTGTAAAACAGTAGCTCGTTCACATTACTATCTAGGGAATATTTCGGAAACAGCTGCAGGAATGGATACGGTTTTGTACGGAGCATTACGAGTTACGAGTCTAATTGACTTAAGACATTTAACATCTAGCGCTTTGGGTATATTTACCTAAATATAACCAAGTACCTGCTTAGATAATGAAATTATAATACACGAACCGCAATTACAAGGTACATTATAAGAAGTTTGGCACAAAAATGTATATCATAGATATTTTTAATAAGTTGAATATTCGATTACATAACTTTGCATTAAGGTATTGTTTCCATAACAAGGAATATCAATTTTTTTTAAACTGTTTCCATAAAGTAAGAACCTAGTTTTAAATTTTTATCTGCATTTGAGACGGATCTACCTTAGGCCTTAGTCCTTATGACTGCCGGAAACTACACTACTTTCAATACATTCGATTAATGGTGAAGAGGCTAATAATATAAATATTCAAGAATAAAAGTTTAACGGGAATAATTAATACAGCACGATGAACAAAGGATACAAAAATATTAATGGTTAATTAGGGACGTATAATAAGAGCAAAGCAAAATATGAGAATTGAAAAATTTCTATTTTAAAGGAAGACGATATCGGATATCTATTCGGCGAGCATTCGTCAGACGGAGATAAATTGCGAAACAATGAAAGCGGGAACTTGCCCAGTCTGCGGAAAGGATGGACGTAACAAAAGATATCAAGTGACGGTGGACACAGTGCAGTGTGTCAAAGCGATCGGATATCGCAATCACGAGGCGTGAAAGCACCTGGACATATTCGCTTTTGTTTAACCGCAATAGCACGTGTGCTAAATGACAACTAGCCATAGTGAAAACACGTACAAACGAATACACAAGCCATATTTATACAAATAGGCTACGGCTACTACACTTTCGATCGTGAATTGCGTTCACTTATTAGGGAACGAATGGCTAACGCATGAATTAACTAAGAAAGACATCGTTAACCAAATACCGTTAAGACAGCACTCACAGCACAGCACAATTTTCATGCTACATACTACATTTAAAAATAGTAATTTTTTGTTACTAGCACTCGTGAAATTGATTAACGTTCTCTTTCATGCAGAGTAAGATTAAGCGAGAACCGTCTTCATAGATGGCCAGCTTTTCCAGAATAGCAGGAGCAGTTTTGCGATATCTTGCGTCGAACATCGCGATAACGGATGCGTGCCGAACTATACTGAGTAAGTGCCACAGAGAAGCCGGGCATCGTGTCACGGCCATCTAACAGGATTACCTGTTCTACTGCGTAGGTAAACCATACATATAGGCCACGACGCCACTTGCCAGCTTATAATATTCCCAGATTATGAACAAACTCGAGCATGGCCCCGGTTCGGCCTTCAAAGCAGCTTAGAATCAAATTACGAAATCACATTAAAGGACTTCCGAAACAAAGACAAATAAACATTGGGTAACTACAGTACAACTGTTACAGATCAACAGGTTGTCTTGAGTTAAGCGCTAGTTTCAATTGCCGAAATAATGTTTTTCAGTGCCGGATGTGGTTAGTTTTGAGATGAAGCAAGACCTACCTACGCTATGATCGTATAATTAACTACCGGTATTTCGTGATTACCGACAACGTGATATCGTCAAATAAGTCAAATATTAAAACTATTTGTTAATTGACGTAAATTGTTCCATATGCGTATTTAAAAAAACTTATTTATAAAATATTTAAGTATATAAGTGAAGCTAACTAATAATTGATTATAGTATTTCTGAAGGACTGCTTTCGGATGGCAGTCCACATCTAGTCATAATCAATATCGGTAGCTTTATCTCTCTAGCTATTTATTAAAACTGCGACGAAGTCTGTACATTACAGATATTTTCAAAAATCTACTGGGAATCTATTTACAGATGGTTTGAATTCTGAAATTGTTGTCATACATATTGTAATTATTATTATTTATTGTGTGCTTAAATCTAGGTTTTACAAAGGGCGGACTTAATGCCTGTTGGGATTCTCTACCAGTCAACCCAGGGTGATGGCGAGATATTGTCTATTCATAAATCGGTTTGTATTTTTGTAAGAGCATTATTCATAAACAACCGAACGGATTCTAATGGACGTGGCGGCGTTTTTATCACTCGAAAGCCTATATATATTCTCAACTTAAAAACTGCGGTACATTCATTACGACCGGTCGAATAGGCCCTGTCAGCATTCCTCTTGGGTCAGGATGGGTGACTGCTAGCAGTCAACATTTTAACAGCCCTTCCAAAACCAATCGTGGTGGAGTATGCTTCCGGCCTCCTTGTAAATGTTGTGAAGAGAGTTCCGAGCCCTGCACTAGGCCATTAATTACAATGTAAAAATGTAACAACAATTCGAAACGGCGAGAATTTTCTATCCAAATTAAATTCATACGAGTATTTGACATGAAGCAAAAATGAATAGTTTGCTACGTCACATCATACGTCATCGTTATCCTAAAGCCGTATGGGTATGCCATATGCGCTCGTGGAAACAAAGGAAACAGTTTTTTGCAGAATAATCGCGTTATGAACTTCTGTGGCTGTTACAAAATTTCGTGCAAAACCAGAGCACAATAGAGACATGCATGGCAAGGAGCGGAAACGTGTTTGACAACAAACCTCACTTAAACGACAAACATTGATTCATGACTGTAACAATTTTAAAATGTTTAAATTTCCTATAAAGATAGCGTGTTTACTACAATGAAATTCCCGCGCGTGCGATACAATGCGTCATTTTCTAATTCATAATGTTATGATTACAAATGAATCGATGAGGTGTTAGACTGTTCGCGAATGTTTATGGTACACATTAAGGCGTGTATACAAATAACAATGGATGCAACGAATGGTATGCATTTGAGCAAAATAAATATGTATACTTTGTAGGCTTTATTACGCCTGGTGAATGTTCTAGTCCACTGTAAACCAGATTTTACACGACTGCCCCAACGAGGAGTATTATTTATGTAAATTGTAGGTAATGGAAGAATTCCTCCTCCTCCTCGAATGGCCACAGGCCACAAGGCCCTTCGACAAGGTGGACTGATGACCTGAAGAAATCAGCGGGAAACCGCTGGATTCCAAGGGCACAGGACCGGTCGGAATGGTGTCGAATTGGGGAGGCCTATGTAAGTATGTAAGCCTATGTACTAGTAAAGTATGTAAAGGCTGATGGATGGCATGGATATATTTATTTTTAAAAATCACTCAATACTCATAGTATAATTTGTTTCGGTGGATATCACGCTTTATTTTCAAGTAGTAGAATCTGGGCGGTAAAGAAAGCCACAAAGAGGGGTTTATCTTAAATAGACCACAGAGCTATTTACACGTCGTCTTACCGACACCGTAAAACATTAAATGAAGAGGCAGAACCACCTCAAACCACGTTGTAACGGTATAGTATACCATTAATTTAATACTCTACAATTATTACCTATTGCACTAATCCTTAGATTTTTACAGAACAATGATGAGATGATGAACAATAAGACGACGAAAAATTTGTTTTTAAGGACAGACTTATATGCAAGAGAATATTTTTGTAATGTAATTCAATTCAATTGACGTCAATTATTAACCTCGTAAAGATGATTGATGGGACGTCTACATCATTAAAAGTCCCCCTTTTTGTGATGTTTGTCACAATGTACAGTCGTAGATATAAGAATATTTTGATTTCGCCACCCACTGGGTGGAAAGGGAACTGATACATAGATAGACATGGTGGTGATGGTGAGAGATTAAATTAGTTTCTGTTTTTTGTGTATATTGCTAGACCAAAGTAACCCTCGGGTACCTATGGTAAAAATTATAATTTAATCACGACGAATACGTAAGGTTTACAAAAAGGTAATTTATTTTGTTTTGGAATGTTTTCGAACTACTACGACGGCATTGAAAAAAGTTTTTGAGTCTCCTGTATGTTGTAGGTACTGGGCATGCATGATGATAATAATGATGTACGTATTCTGGGATTGCGCCTGTGCAGGTGCTGAGATGGAGCCTAAATAAAATAATTTGGACATTTTATTTTTTGGATACCAAAGTAGGTATTTCGTTCAAGTTGCGAGTATAATAAAATAAAAAAGAACAGCCAAAAAAATGGATAATATAATTAGTGTGAGAATATAATGGAAGCTACTAGATTCATAATTCGTAATTTATTCTCGTGTAACGCACACAAAAAATAAGCATCCTTTAGGTGTTGTTATGATAGATATTTTACCCACGGTCAGACAAACTAAATTTATTTTTAATTGTCTGGTTTGATTTAAATATATTGAAAAAAAAATAGAAACCTAGGAAGACTTGGATTGCATTGAAAATTTTAAACCCATGGGTCCAGTCATAGTAAGCAACGCTCGATTTGATCATAAATATAAGGATGCTGCTGCAGATCGGAGTAAGAGACAGGGGTAAAAAATGTAGTACCTACCTACCTAGATTTATTCAAAATTATGTTTGATTTTTTTTGCGTACGCCTCGCCACTGCAGCTGTGGGGATAAAGTGAAACCTGTTAGAAGATTATCTCAGTCTACGCATCTATCTATACCGTACATAGGTTAGAATTTTAATATTTTTCTATCTATAAAACAAATCTAGCCGAAAAAGATAAGATATGATAGTGAAATTGTATGTAATAATAAAATAATGGTTACAAGGGCCCGCCTCTGCATACTTTTTTCCGAGTATCTCTCCAAATCGGTTCCAATTATTTACGGTACCTACAGGTACAAAAAGCGACGATAGGTCGTTTAATCCCGTGGGATTATCCATGCCTGACAACCCTGCATTCCATTCTCACTAGTAACTTGGGTTAAGTTGAGACCGAGACCCACCAGTTTTCTGTTGTTTAAAATCATTTTATTTATCTAATTATGATATAGTAATATCGGTTTGATGGGGAAGAAAGGTCCTCGAATGGAGACCACGACTCGGAAAAAGGAGCACAGGCTTCCTTTCGACAAGGTGGTTCGACGACCTGAAGAAAACAGCGGGAAACCGCTGGATTCAAAGGGCGCAGGACCGGTCGGAGTGGCGGCGATTGGGGGAGGCCTTTATCCAGCAGTGGACCGCTATGACGTATTTAATATCGGTTTCAGTTTACATAATTTTTTATTACCTAAAGAAATTATACTGAGTTACGGTGGTACGATGAAGAAGACGGTGGGCATGCAAATTTCAGCTAATAATAAAATAACAC
>DWLO01001728.1:0-14165 GCA_018245335.1 Dalla quadristriga | reverse complement strand
GGCGGATCCACGGTAAACATTGGCGCATGCACGCTCAGCAAACGACAAGTAAAGCTGGGGAAAACAAAAGGTATCGGATGGATTAAGGAAAAGGAAAGATTAGGAAAGTATTATTTTGTAACTATGGCTAGTTACAAAATGATATAATATATATATTTCCTTGGCTGGCATCGTATATTTTGTTGTAACAAGCTTTGCGTGTATATCGGCAGTCAACAAAAAACGTAATTTCATTTTCTTTTTCAGGTAGTTGTTGGTCGTACGGAAAATTAAGTTAACTAAGCGCCCGCACGGGTGGTGCGTTGGTACAGCAGCGGTGAGCGGCTACGTGCGATTACTGCGGCTGGCTCTTTATAATATTCACGAGAATAATATCCACTTTGCTTAGAGCCAGTCCACCAACTTCTAAAATTAAAAAATGTTTACGGAAAAAAGTGACAATAGAAATGATGAGAGACGGGTCCGTAACTGGAGCCGTTTTTCTCGACTCGTCGATCCAATAGGATAGTGGACATTGTTAATAAAACCTTGCAGTTATAATAAAGAGATGGTATTTGTGATATATAACTCATAAAAAGCTTACATTTAGTTTAAAACGCCTTCATTAATTATTATTATAATTAATGTTAGTAGTATACCAGTACCTCAAAACATTATCTTGACATGAAAACATATAAATAGTAAAAGTAATTGTCTATTTATACAAAAGTAAAAACCAAATAGATACTTACACTATTGCTAGAACGATTCCCAAATTTAAAATGCATAAGTGAAAAATGTAAAGTATTACTTTTTGAAGTAAAACATCTGTATTCGCGGAATAAATTGGCGAGGCGCGTTACGGAAGTGGTGGTTACGGAAGTGATACTTAAACTGTTTTTATCTAACCACATGTGATCGAGCGATCGATGGCACGTTACCAAGAGCGCAGCGTTGGCAAAGGATCTCATGTGTCCTATTGCGTACAAGCGAGCACCAATAGTAAAACATTTGGTCTGAACTACTATAAGTCAATTTAGTTGAGAATTCTACTACTAGATGGCAACATTGGGTTTTCTTTTAACGAATAATATTATACCTACTTAACTAACTGTTCATTTCAGTTTGTTTTATGGGTGTATGGTTTACCTTTAGTAAGTATTTATTGTAAAAAGAGGGTTATACAACTAATATCTATCGAACGTTACTATGGCATATATGTATACAGTAAAGTGAACTTACAGACATTATTTTCCCAAACAAAATCTTAACCAATAGGGTGGTTTTTGTTCCTAGCTAATGTTACTAATATTATAAATACGAAAATAAGTTTGTTTGTTTGATACGCCTTCATGGCTAAACCATACAATCGATCTTCATAGAAATTGGTGGAGAGATAGTTTGAAACACGGAGAAGGTCATAGGATACTTTTAATCCCGAGTATTAATCATACATTTACAACAGCTGGTATTTATATAAATGCGAAAGTCTGTTGGCTTTTTGATTATTTCTTTTATGCACCCTCGAAGCAAGAGATTGACGATTTTTTTGCGAGATAATTTATGGGGCGGAAAGCGTGCTTTGATAAATGTACATAGCAGATTTTGTAATGCATAACATTTCGCATTTCAAGTAACTTTACAGACACTATTGGTTGAATTTTGACCACATGCGATACTAGTATAATATATTCTGTCCAACCCACCTTCTTTGCTCAGGTCCAGTAGTAATTGGGTAACCACCGCATGATTTTGGTTGATTTGGTTTATTTACTTCGAATTTTACTCGAATATAGATGTTTCTGTCCATTGTATATACAACACGTTAACACAAAATGTTCACATTTCGTTGATAAAATTAGTCCTATAATAGCTTGCCGTTATTTGCATGAAAAGACACAAAGCAGAGTAGAAGGAATGAATCAACACATTTAATAACACAAAAATATGATATAGGTAAACAATACATTGACAAATTAAAATACCGCAGTAGAAACTTTCGTTGCCACTGCATTTTTGTAATATAAAGTTACAATTCCATAACAATAATATATTTACTAATGTAATAATGCAATCATTGTCCCCTATAATTATATTATCAGTAATTATAATGTTTTGTAAATATTATCAAACGTCGATGTAAATATTACATTTAATGGTTCTAGTTATAAATATTGCGGCGATGCATATTATTATCATAAGAAACTTATAATGAATATTCTTCCTTATCCATACTATTAATATTATTGCTATATGATAAACAGAGGAAGTTTGTTACTTTTTGTATTTGTTGGTTTGGTTGTCGAAACTCAACTCGGGAACTACTGATCCAATTGTACAAAAAAAATCATTTGGGTCTAGACAAAATGGAGCTGTACAGTGGGCAAACCTATTTAATTAAAAACGCTGGCCTTATACAGTAAAACATGTTTATGTTAAAATTTTAAATGGGCACACCAATAGGAAAGAATTAAAGCTAATTTACTAAGTACGCGCGTGAAGCTGCCGGGCACAGATAGTTAGATTATAATATACTACTAGAGTTAAAGGAGTGATTTTTAGATTATAACTCACAGTTTTGATACCTTACTAAAACATGACATAGGATGCTCGCCATGAATTATGAATTCTAATATATATACTTCATCGGGTTGAAGCAGAGTGCATAGCGAAATGGACTTTAATACGAGGGTACTGAAGTAAAAAAAACTCGATGCTAGCGAGTCCAAGGCAGTTGAGGTAACATCGACGGTTAGCGTGTAGTCGTAGTGCACGTTGACGTTAAACTGCAGTCTAGGGCAGGTGCCGAGCAGCATAAACTGTGGTGGACGGCCGCTTTTGTCTAATTGCAGGTCCGTGTGTTAAGAGTCCTAATTGACATAAAGAGATGCTTCATGCAAGAAATCCTTCATCAAGTAATATTAATGATTTTCATAAACATGTACTGCATTTGAGGTTTTGGTTAACCATTTAAAATAAATATCGTGCATTTATAAAATTATTATTTATATACCATTGAAAAAGATAAATTCCAGTAATTTTATTTGAATTAAGTCATTCTCATTCATTAGACCTTATTATAAATGAATCCTAAAATAATATATTTAAAAATATGCAGTGTTACTCGTACTTTTGTATTACAAATAATAGTTTTTTTTAAATCTTATTTAATGCTACCCTTGTGTATGTGTTTAAAATATGTTGGTCTATTAAAATGTTTTCAATCCGTCCTTCTGCTTAAAATCATTTAATAAAAAGTTTTGCAACATGATAAATACTGGCTTGATCAAAAAGTAGTTAGTAGGTGATAAAATAAATGTTTCTATGCTATAATTATTTCAGAATTAAAATATTTAATTTTGTAGGTAACTCAATTCCTTGCGTCCTATGCAAATGGATAAGTAAGAACATTTTCAATGTCACAATTTATCTGTAGACAAATCTAATATTATCAGATATCTCTATGCCACTTACGTAGACATATTAATCTATCTATGTATGGATTTTAAAAGCTTTAAATACGTTAAAAGAATCGAGTGTCTTCAAGGTCAATAAATTATGTCAAATTGCATTTATTACAAATTAGGTTTATTGTTGTGAAATAGAAAAAAGTAAAGAAAATGGCTACTTGACTCTGAAAAATGACGGTTTCTATGATCTGAGAACAAAAATTATATTACCGCTCATAAATATCACAAATTGTCGGTTTATACTCACAAAAACAAAAGATTGATTTATTGTCTTAAAAATTGTTATCATTAGATGGGTATCGTTTCTTCATTAGTATTAATGACATAATATTATAAAATGTTTACATCTCATTCGACTTAAGTGCCAATGAAAATATGTAAGCTTACTCATTTTGTATTATTAAGTTAGCCAAAAATAAATTTGGTGGCATCAAACACTTGATTTACGTGGGCCTGTAAGCCTACTAATTTTAAATGCGATAGTAGGTTTGTTTGTTTGTTTGATACGTCTTCACGGCTAAATCATACAACATAGTACCAGAATAAATATACAGATCCTGAGGGAATTAAACATAAATTTAACAAGGACAAAGTCGCGGGTAACAGCTAGTCAAATATAAGTTATATAAAAGCTTATATTTATCAAAAACCTTTTGCAGAACAGCTAATCATGTACCAAGTATTCATCTATAGTTGAGCTGTTATTTAAAAAATCCACAAAATAACTGCTATGAATACGTTTTCGTGACACATATTTGTGTCATCAAAATATCACAACTTTGCCAGAGCAATTTATTCTTTGTCTTATATTGCTACATTTAACAATGAATAATAATTAGGTGGCTCTATTGTTATTCACTGTATATGTGTAAATGTAGTACATACATGTTATATCCTTTTGTTTTAATAACAATGTTGTCATGTTTATCGATATCTATAGCACTAACAAGTGTTCTCTGTTTTGCTGTAAGTCGTAAGATAAGTTTAAAAACAATAACAGAGATCGGCACTCAGTAACTTGGGTATTTATTTCTTCTGTGCAAAACAATTACACAAACTTAGTTACGTACTCCTTGATATGAACTTATTCATTTGTTAGAAACGTCATTATTTAAGCAATAAGTTATTTTTATAAATAACCGAGAATGTTGCGCTACTGTCTTTTTGTAATAAGATGTTTAAACTGGCCAGTTTAATAATTTACACTGTAAATTTATGTTGTGCATGTGTGTACTTTTTCTCGAATTAATTATAAACTTAACACTAATAGCTTCATCTATTATTCTAACATCACTTTCTTATATCACATTGCCACAAATTGTCGGCTCTCTAGTATTTAGTCTATTTATGTCAATATCAGGAGGCTTCTTGAACAAATAAATGTAAACGATTGATCTGTTATTAATACTTACTAAAATTAGATTGTAATTATATTTTTAACTGTATGATAGTGATGTATATGAGAGTGTTACAACTGCTCGTTATAACTATGAGGAAATTTACTTATTTTTATGTGTACCCTCTTCATATGAAAATATTTAAATAGTCATTATGATTAGATAGTCACTGTAATAAATCTGCTAAATGGTATATGTAGATAGATATGTTAATTGATAGTTTTGACGTTTGGTGCTAATGTTTCAAAGATATTCCGCAACACTGGACTGTCGGCGCACGGAAGCCTGCGGCGTCGTCATCCATCTAATGTCGCGTGGAAAATCTTATAAATGTGTATATCGTTTCTAAGTTCAATTTTTTCCTTCACTTTAGTCTCGTGCCGAAATATTATAATAAGTTGATATGTCTGTAATAATACATATTAACCATATAATAGTATCATTGTGACTGTAGCACAGAACAGGACATCGGCAACATTAAGATTTGTATTAACAACAAAAAAAACGGCATTTTCAAGTTCAAAAATTATAACGAAATGTTTTTCCCCTAAAAACTACCATCTATCTCATGACCAATAATACATAACTGCCCTTGGAAATTCAACTGAAATTAACATTGTTACCTTTTTTTAAATCATGTTTTTTCTTATCTTTTATCTCTGAAGGCGGAATCAATGTAATTATATTTTGCAGAATGTATTCTTATAACCCACATGTTTTGGCATCGAGGCTATTTAGTCCTATGTTGGGTACGCTATAATATTGTGAATGTTGTAAAATTGTAAATTCTGAAGATGGTGTTAGGGACCTGTTTGACGATGGATTTGCTTGAATGTTACTATTACAAATATTATTATGATGAAATGTATAATAGATGGTTAAATCTTATTTATCTTATAGCACAACATTTTCTTTACTTTATGATATGGGATAGTGAAATTGTGTTTCTTTAATAAATAGGTCCCTAATAGTCGTATATTTTAAAATAAGGTAAGGTAGGCCAGAATAGCTGAGTGCGAGGGGATGTGTTGCGGTATTACGTCGTTAGGAGCGCAACGTGTTCTTATGTGTAAGACAAGATCACGACACATTACATATCGCACGATTACGTCTGTTTTAACCCTATGTATATAGTTCCTTAATTCCTTATAGGTAATTGTGATACGAACTGTAATGGCAACTCATCTCCCTCTGTTGTGCCGCGGGTCTGTTGCGAGCTGTATCTCACTAAGACGGATGTCTGATGCGAGTAGTGCCTTACCTTAACTAGTGTCGCCGCGCTGCACCGACCCGCGCAAGACAGCACTCATGTCTGTATATTGTGATATAAGTTGGTAAGTGTTTTCTTTTCTTTTGCTCAAAATTAAATTTTCTTTTTCGATCTGTGTACTTATAATTCGTGAAATTTGTAAGACTGTATTTTATTTTGTTATGTAAAATTGTTAATTCCAGGTTATAAATATAGTTATTTTGAGATTTATGTATGTTTCTTTCGCTCGAAATAAAACAATGTGATAGATAAAAATAAATAATTTATTTAAAGTTGATCGAATCGCATTCTCATCGGTGCGACCGGAGCTCGGGTCGATGTGACTAGACTGTACACTCAACATTACTTAAATCATGTATACATAAACAATATTCCTGTACAAACAGAAAATCAACACTTAGTATAATAACCGTTACTTTACTACTTACTGTAAATATAATTTATATCCCTAATACTCGAGTATTAGAACAATTAAATCCACAAAAATACATAACACACTGTCAGGAGTTACATTAATTAATAAGGTTAGTCTTGGTAACTTTGGTACTAAACGACAAGTCTAACATTGGGGCGCCCAGGTCTTGTCTAACCGCTACGGGATCAGTCAATCACGATGGCAATAAATAATTTTTGATGGATTCGTATTTAAGCCAACATTTTTTTTAATGTTTCTTCTATAGTAGTCATAAAAAAATCCTGTTCAGTAGCGATATTGACTCTCGAGTCAACATTAGGAACTTTTAAATGGCGGCGGTTGGTACGCCGCTCTAGAACTCTGTGTCCCCCAGTACGTTGTACATGAGGCGTTTGAACGAATTTGACTGTTGGATATGCTCTTCGTGTAGTGAATTTACCTGAAAATAACAAAAAAACTGTTAATTAAATGAATACAATACAATATGTATAGTGAGTTTTGACTGAAGATTAATACATTTTTTAAATTTTAAATTAATCCTTAACCCCTTACTAAAAAGGGTTAATTTATGTTGATTTGCTATGCCATGATTGGTGAGACTTGTGATTAATTTTTTACTATAAGTCTCGACCCGTGGTCGATAGTGTAGCAATGCCACATACGGAATTTATAGAAGTCCTAACTTCTATCGGGTATAGATAAGTACCTACACGTCCC
This sequence comes from Dalla quadristriga, assembly GCA_018245335.1. Taxonomy (NCBI): domain Eukaryota; kingdom Metazoa; phylum Arthropoda; class Insecta; order Lepidoptera; family Hesperiidae; genus Dalla; species Dalla quadristriga. Next base: position 6,917 of record DWLO01001728.1, on the reverse strand, counting down.
TCTTGTTTCTTAGCCTACACGTCATCTAGCTAGGCTAATCTGATAAATAATGTCCTCACCAACTACCTTGAATTAGTCGATTAAGGAAAATGAGGTCACTTAAAGATTCCCCTATAATTAGGGGTAGTTCGTGAAATCGGGTATAGGTACATATCCGATAGATAGAGGGATAGAGAGGGCCTCCCCGCTCTCGCGAAAACTCCACTGTTAAGTTCCCCCCGAGCACCTGTGGACTAATTACAGTAATTACTAATAATAGCTCCAATACCAACCCTGCTCAACCCGATCAACAGCGGTATTCAACACCGTATGGCCGTGACCATTTGAGAAACTGCCCGGGTTACGAGGTACCTCTTGGCTCGCAAAATCCTCACAATCGTGTGTTTCCTTGCACTTGCCGCCGCGCAGAGTGCAGGAATATAACCATTCGTCGGCACATGGAGTACAAATTATTTTATACTTACGAAGGTCGATTGCTTTCCTTTCGGAGTCGCATCTTGTTTTTGTTTCGGTACTGGCACAGGCCTCTGTAACCACAATTAAAACGGAAAAGTCAAATTAAAAGGACAATCAAATTAAATTGTTAATTATCGTTGTTTTTATGCTATCCGCTTTGTTGTAACTTGCCACTAGATGGCGGTGCAGCACATCAACTTCTATACCGTTCAACTGATCGCCATGATAATTGGTATACCTACCTACATACATATTTATTTGATCACGAATAATATTTTCACGATACCCACTTTGTTGTAACTTGCCAAGGCAGGACGTCTGCCGTGTTCTGCTACTAAAATATACAGTGTGACTACGTAACCACTTGTATAATAAAGACGGCGGTGGTAGTCTCTAATAGAGTTCGAGCAAGATACAAGCACGAGTTTAGGTTGAATTGAAGTGTGATAACTTGAACGCTAGTACGCTTTAGTTGGTGTAGAAATGGTACTCTTTCATAGTCGTTAAATTAGTGACAGTCATCAAACAGGAAACTGAAACAGGGATGCCGAGGTAGTGGCAGGCGACTGTCACGGTATGAGGCGTATTTGTAAAAATGTTTTTGTACTACCCGTACACGAGCGTCAATTGACCGCACACGTTTGCGTGTAACACCATAGGGATACCGACTTTCCTTACCGACCAGACACCAGTTCTAAAAATGGATGATCTAAATACCATACCAATAATACCAGGTGTAATCTAAATACCATATTCAATTTAATTATTGACCTTATAAAGCTTCGGTTAATCTACTTTGCTACAATCCGCCGCAATCCTTTATAACAAAGTAGATTAAACGTAGCTTTATAATAATGGATTTCCGTAAAGTAACGCCTGATACAATTAATTATTGACCTTAATTTGAGTATCCCATACGCTAAAATTTTCTTTATTGTTAAGATAACTTTCTTTGGTATATGTGTTTGTTGCGACGAACCTTGTTGGGCGGCGCGGTGAAGACCTTAGTCTGCACGGGCTGCGGGACCTCCTGCAGCACTTCGCCCAGCCCCTCCTCCTGCAGCGCGCGGAACGTCTCCGACTGCGACGGGTCGTACTGCAGCGTCGGCTTGTGGCTGCGCGGCCGGGGGGCGGGGGCGGAGTTAGTTTTTAGTCGGTTAGCGGGCGCAACGCATAGAGAGAAAACAATATTAGACTCGTCTCCGAACATTATGGGGCGCGGAAGTAAGTTAGTACGTACGGACGTTTAGTGTTTGTTTTTGAGGAAGGACAGGTCGATAAAAATACTAACATTAATTATGTAGAATAAGTTCTCTATCTTATAATTATTTATTAATACATACTTTATAAGTTTCGATTACATCTAGGTATTAGATACTAGTTTACGATGGTGATTCGCTACGCGTTTAACGCGTGTGCACGAAAGCGTGGATGAGGCGTAGTGTCGGGTGCAAGTCGACACGTGCTAGACCGTACGTTCAGACGTTACGGACACGTTCAAAGTTTTAAAAGATGGCCCGATATAGACGAAGATTGATAGAGTCTAAATACAGCAAATAAATATAAATAAACAAGCATTAATGCGTCATGAGAGAAGATGGGCGTCGACTGTCGGTTTGGCGGCGTTTCTAGTAAAACACTTGCCTCTTGACAACGTTTGATCGCCCGTAATGGCCGTTAGAGCTAAGTGAGCAAAGAAATTCTTCAGTTATTATTACACATCCCAAAAATACTTAAGTATTAAGTATTTTCATGGTATAAATACACGTGATGAAAGTAAAATAAATGTTGATTACAGATACATACAACCTAGAACTTTACTTCGCGTGTTACTTTGGTCGAAGAAAGTAGGTATGTGTAGTTTTGCAGCAGAAAGCTTAATAAAAAGTACTTACAAAATTACTTATTCGAGAGAGCCTGCTGTACAGAGCTTAGAAACCAGAGATGAATGTAGGTAGGTACAGACTGAAGCTAAACATCTAACATCTTATTCTGTACCTATACAGAACATACAGTTTTAGAATGTTGGTTTATTTTCTTTTGGCTCTCGTCCATGCTCTTGAAATTCGGTTCTAAGACGAACATTGTATTCGACCTTTGATTTCGGTACTGAAATATCTTGGATTTTTTCTTTAATTAATCTGATCTAGATTTCCATGTTTAAAATTCAGACGAATACTTACGGTAGAGGCGACGTTTGCTGTCTGATAGAATTGGCTATGTTTTGTTCCGAGTATAGATTGATGGGGGAGTTGAACTGCTTATGCACCATCTACAAAGATAACAAATTACGTTAACAGTGAAGTTTAAATACATAGTTCCACAATTATGTTTATATGAGATATAGGTAACTACATGGAAGAAAGCAGTTGTATAGGGAAGTGACATACCTAAATAAGATTTTCCATTATTTAGGTACGTCACAATCGTTACTTTTAGCGAAAAATATTATCTAGGTATTCCTTATTTATTTAAGTTTGCTCCTAATGCTTTTGATTTGTTTATTTCTGCGACAGTAAATTGCTTTCTTCCGGTAACTTTGAAATTATGTATCTACCATGATCAAGATTAAGATGGAGGGAAGATGAAGAAAACCAGTACACCAAGCTAAGTCACCACCCGATGATAGTATACAACAATGAAGAAAGAAATCAAAAAAAGATGCCGAGCCACCAGATATGTAGATAATTACAACTATTGAAGATTCACTGCACATAAACTTGTGATTAATTGATTAAACTACACGATTTCAAGGAAAATCTGCTCCAAATTCGACAGATCAGTTTCGTGACAAGATGCAGTGAATCTACAGATTAGTGTCAGCCTTCGACTTTGTACCAGCCGAAGTAGATGAACAGTTCATGCATAAAGCTCATGATGTACAGGCGTTGGCACGTGTCACACAATTTGTTTAGTGAACCACCTTGTTGGCGTCTTCGCCCACCACTCGCTGCAACACCGATTCGGCCACCTGAGTTTTCCCAAAAATTCTCAATATTACACAATGCTTCTAATATGCCGATTTCATAGCTCTTAAAATGATGAAATAAATTTTAAAATAGATAAGTTTTTTGTTGATAATGAACATCAATTGTTGAATACCTACAATACATACAAGCTAGAGCTTTGTAAGTGCTGAACATAATTAGCGTAAGTAATCAAATTACATCAATAGAAAACATTAAAATGTGTGCGTGCGTGCATTTGAGTGTGCATAGCGTTCTGTCATACGTGTGCCTATTTTGGTTATAATATTATGAGCATATACAGTTTGCCAAGTGCATTTGTACAAAGAAGGTAAGTAGGTCGTAGTATTTTTGTATGTGTGATTGATCGAAGTATTTATTAATCATGGCTTTAAATAAAACATGTAGGAGTGAGTGTTTAAAAATGGTAGGAATTGGAACGTGGAACATTTTAAGCTGTGACCGAGCGATTGGAAGACTTTAAATTATTTCCTCGTGACATTCGACAAGCTCTTAGAGCCAAATCGATGACTTGGGCCATTTCAAGGCCTAAATTACCTATTTAGTAAAAAAATTACATACATTAGTAAGGGTAGGTTTGTACCTAAATTAAAATGATAAATTTGTCTTTTTCCTGTTTAATGTACACTTTTTATTTAATTTTTCAAGGCGCGATCGTGTTTACAAATCTTATTTCAAACCAAAAGAAGGTTGTTGTGTTTAAAAATTCCAATAAGTACCTTAATTTCCTAGTTTTGTACTTGTCGACTGCCTCTGCCTGCATTTTAGTCCTACTTCTTGTGTTAAGTTTGAGTAGTCAATATTTAGTTTATTTAGTGTCTGAATGTTGGCGTGTATATGGTTACCTTTTGCCTCATAAGAGTGTCGCGGTAGTCGTGGTGCGGAGGAGCGCGCATCGCCGGGTTAGGGTGGTGGCGCAGGTAGCTCTCCGTGGGGCCCGGCTCGCGGCGGACTTTGGCCCCCGGCAGCACCAGCGGAGTAGTGCGGTACGGCTGGAATGTAACGCCACGCTTCATGTTAAGCTCAGTGATATGACTTTCGATGTCCCAGTTACCACAGCTCACCACCTTGTAGCTTGTGATGCTGGAATGACCAATAGAGTCGAACAGTACCTAATTGTACATAACAAAAAGCGGAGGTTTGATCGGGTGCGTTTGCACGTATCCCATATCTATGATATTCCTGAGATCTCTCATCTCGAAGGCATAAACGTATTAGAATAGAAAGTACATTACTTCCATGAAGAATAGTCGAAGTGTGGTGGTTCACTTCGCACAATTTTCACCGTTTTCAGTTGAATGGCAGTTTCTGATTACACTACCTACGGAAGCAGGAATATGTGAGCCCACGCATTTAAATGTGTGGGCAAATAAACGCTGTTTTTCATGACACGTCAAAGTGTAACGATAAATAATTTGCAACCCTGATCGCTTGAGCGATGTGGCGCGTCCCGCGCCTATTTATACCGCGAGGTTATTTCATGTGGGTTATGATTTCTGACACCATTCCGTTATATTTCTGATTACGAGTCCGATGTGGGCCACGCTTTCAAGATATCAACTCATTCGTATCTTAACACCACCGGATGACCGGACGCCATCATTTCAGATTATTGCGATTTTATTTTGTCAATTTTCCAAGAGATATTACCGAAGCCAATGAAATTAAGTACACAATATGCAGAATGATAATTTTACGTACATAGGTAGATAGATACCTTTTTAATTTCTTTCACTTGATACATGTACAAAATGAAAAAGATATCTTATGTGGAGTGTACTTACTCAATATGCACTTATTGGTCTCTCTGTAACAATAAGCTCAATTTTTAGCTAACGAATTAAGAACACTTTTACTATTTATACATAGGTACTTAGAGGTTGTTTCTTAAGGAAGATTTATATACTCGGGCATACATTATTTATATACTCTGTCGAAGAAAGCTGGTGACGAGGACAGATTCTAATCACAAGATCACATTCACAGCACAAATCCTATTGCGACCAATGGCTTTAAACCAGTAGGTAAACGTTTAAGCTACTTAGTTTATTTCACTAGGTAGGTATAGTTTTTTTATTAGCTTATTAGCTAAAAGTTTAACTTTTATTTATAACTTATTCAAAATGGATTAAAGCTACATAGAATTTGTTTTACGTTTTAGCAAAGTTCAGCATTTAGTTGTAGTCTTGTAGGGTAGGGTAAGTCTTGTAGTTACTGAGCTTGCCTATATACTTACCAAACAATGAGTTTAGGCGGTTATTTCCGTCCGTTACATGTTTATAGAGCCAAAGCTTTACTTAGACATTGGCGCAATCGCGTTTGGTATTAGGTACATATTTTGTTAAGGATCTTTATCAGTTTTTGGTAGAGAATAACCAGAATAAACATTTCGTACTTTTTCACTCCATTATTCTCTATCAAAAATTAAAAAGGTACATGAGAATTAAAATATGTCTTATATGTCCTTAATTTTATAGTCAATATAGTTAATGAAGAATATGTTTTGAAAGTATATCTACACTTTTACAATCGTTGAAAAAGTTAGAAAAGTAAAAAGTATCATCTGATTTCGGTGAAGGTAAAGATCTTGAGGAAACCTTCATGACAGAGTTCTTTACAATGTTCTCAATAGCGTGTGATGTCTGCCAATACGTACGGCCTGCGTGGTAGACTATGGGTTAACTCAGAATAGGATGAGGAAGAGGATGAGAAAACCTGAGAGGAGACCCGTGCTGAGCAGAGGGCCGATGATGGGTTGAAATTATGATTGAGCATTTCAACAGTTAGGTACCCAATAGTGTGACATCGGAAGTGTAAACTTGATTTATGCATGTACCTATCGTCGCATTTTTGGTGAAGGCAGCTATCCATTGTGACCGCTCATGAAGAAAATGTTATGTATTAATTGGAAGCAATTTACCGCCTCGTGGTGAATACTTTAATATGTATTCCTATTTTGCAGTACGTTCATAAATTATTAATGTTTTCAAATATTCGCGACGGCTACTTATATTAAAATTATTAAAAACGTTTAAATTCATCACCCACATAATGGGTATCACCCGATCCTCTAGTTTTCGTGACGGTTTCAACAAATGTTATGTGGCATTGAAGCGAAAATAGCGATCACAGCTGGCCATTTAAATTATAACGATAACGTTCGTGATTTTTGTGAGAAAAATGGAAAAGGCTATTTTAAAAGCTTAAGATATCACTTTACTTGTTATGAATTCACTTTGCTTACAGTTGTTCTGCATCATGGGTGATGACTGCAACCCATAATGGCCCACTGCAGGGTACGGTCCTCACAACTGAGGAGGCCTGGAGCATACTCCACCACGCTGCTCCAATGCGGATTGGTATGAAGGAGGTATTGGTATTGGTGGAGGGGTTAGTAGCCAACCCGAATGTCGGAAGTTTTTCAGGCCGCCCGAAGGCCTCCGACAAGGCTTAACGACTGCTATCAGATGATAA
>DWLO01001727.1:0-14167 GCA_018245335.1 Dalla quadristriga | reverse complement strand
ACAATTATTTCACGGCAGAAATGGGTGTGGCGGTGGTACCGCCCCGGGCGAACCGTATACAGGCTCTACCACCTACCGAACACCTACATTTTCCATTCGGCTTTAATTTAACAGTGGATCGTATTGTTCCACTGAAAAGCTTATGTAACATTTTGACACAATATTGTTTCACTGTAAAGTTTTTATATAACATTTTTGAATGTAAAACCGAAGTTATTGATCAGAGGGGCATGTCGGGACGTAAACACGGGTTCATCATTTGCATAACTCATTAGGGCTGCCGATGTTTGTTGTGTTTATTTTATTTTCCCTTTTGTATTCTTTTAATGCATAATTAATTTTCGTTACGTTCGTGTTAGGGCACCTCTGAAAATATATTGGGCTTTTGTGTCGAGATGATGCCGTTTAGTAGAGCAATTGGTTTTGATGCAAAGCTATTTATTTTTGGTCTACAAAGCTTAGAAGTGGTTATGGCGTTTGCGTGACGTTTTTTAGAAGGATGAACTTTTGAAAGGTTCGATCGTGGAAGCGAGAAAGGGAGTAAGTGCTTCTCGTATAAAATCAGTGTAAAATCATACTCAATACAATACAATATAAAATCAATGCAAATGTAACACCTAATTGACTATGTACATCGATGCAATAAATAAAAGAAATAAAATGAAATGAAATGCTGTATACTGCTGCTGGGTGTGGTTGTTTACTGACTGCTGCCAACTGACTGGCTACCATCGCCTGCTCTACGCGTACGAAAATGACAAAAAATGTTATTAATAACTCTTTATAGCACAATAAAAAGTATAATAATAACCTTTTTCGTATAATGTAGACTAAAAAATATACAACATTTATACAAAAAAAGCTTACAATAGATTTACAAAGGCAGTCTTATCGTTAAGTAGCGATTTCATCCAGACAACCTTAAGGTGAGAAGTTGTTGAAAACTGTTATTTAAAATTTAGAGAAAAAAAAAGAATAGAGTAATAGACAGAGTGGCTGCAGGCATAACACTTTCGACAATTTTTTTTCTTTTTCGACATATGCTGCAGTTCAAGAGTACTATTACTATTCGGAAATTTGTGACTAACAGTTATACAGTTTTGTAGGTGGTAGTACCTATATACGTTTCGCCCGAGGAGGTACCACCGCCACACCCATTTCTGTCGTGAAATAATCGTTTTTCAGCAATTGTGTTTCGGTAGGAAAGGTGTGGATGCCGGCTACACTTAAACAAGAGGCGACCACCTTAGTCCCCAAGGGTAGCAACGCATCTGTGGCCAGCTTCGAACAGGATCATTACTAACCACTACTAACCGGACTATCACTTACACCGACTAACAGGATTTACAGTCACTAACAGTCCTTTCTCCCATAATCCTTAAACTAACAAATACTGACCAAACAACATTCCTATGAACATCTCATACTAACTGGACTTACATAACCCCAGTTCCTTTTACGGTCCTGTACCAGGTTTGTCACAGATGTCATGGACGGTAGTGGATGGGTGGAGCTGCATGCTCGTTTGCTATCATAATCACATAAAAAAAAAATTTAAGATAAATCATCTTGGAGCTTTATAATATTCGTACTGTATTGAATACAATAGCTGTTTAAACAAACATTTTTTTTTATGCATACGTACGGATAATATTGCTTTATAGTGCTCTTACAGAGATTCCGAGGAAATCGATATTTCACAGTTATATTGTAGGTGTGTCCTACAGAAATTTTTGGCATTTGGAAAAAAACATTAGATGTAATTAATGAAAGAGAAAAGCAGTTATGACAGATATTTTTATATTCTAATAACATAATTAACTCGAGCTTCCGCTTTAGCGACTAAACTGTATAGATCTATAGATCATTCTTAATTTTTTATATTTCAATGTTATATTTTATTTTTATATTGTTAATTAAACAATGCTTTTATACTTAACATTAGACAAAAGAACTGACAATATGCATTTATTTCTACCAACCAGAAAAATAAAAACCCTTCCCATTTTGCAGGCAAATCGCCAACCCTAGATTTATTTCTACAAAACTCGTTTTGACTTAAAATAATAATAGGATTATTACGCTCGCTGGCGCACGCCCGCTCGCCCGTTCAGAACGTCTTTAAAGCTCTCCTGGACGCAAACCCTGAGTGTAATTTGTTTGCGGATGAATGGACGAATATTATTGTCAGTACGCTTGAGATTCTGTAAACGAGATATATGAGTGTATATTGTATCATATTAATAGAAGAAAATAAATGCATTACTTGCAGTGGTGCCTTACAACCAACCTTAAAGATGAGTATTAGGTTGAAAATGTCAGTTGGTTCACAGGTATTAATTAGGTGTTTAGGTTTACAGTATTGGTTGCCATCACAAGTTTCTGTATAAAATCCAGTTTTTATTTTTCTGGTTGGTTTATTTTCAATTTAATTTATTACGATTTAATTTTATTCTTACAAAGTATTACCTAGGTAGTACCTTACTTAGTTTCATCTGAATCTCGATTTTTTTCTTTCAATATCTGTACCTACTAAACGTCCGTAACGTATAAATATATGTATACACGGCTATAAAATTGTCATAATTATATTATGTTAATAATTTACATGGTATATAAAAAAAAATCATGAGAACAAGCCATGGCAAAACCTTGCATGGCGTTGTATACAGCAGCCATTGCCTCTCATTGACTCCTTATTCGAGAAGATTGTAATTATTGTTAGTCCAGCTATTAGTAAAGTTACTACACGAAGTTGGTCACAGATGCGTTGCTACTCTTGCTTCAGGACTTACGTGGCATCTTTGTTTGCGTTTTTCGAACTACCACATATTGCTTATGGTAAGAGAATCTTGTATATTGTTGTATAGAATTACGTTAGTAACGTAATTCTCTTAGGTTAGCATTTTTACTGAAATGAAGTAAGGTTTTTATTATGTTTGAAAATGTTGAAAACGAACTTAGCAGATGAAATAAAATTACGCTTCTTTATTATATCAAACTACACAAATTATTTTGTTTGAATGAGATAAATGTGATTGTTTTGATAGCCTGAATTTTTACTGTGTGAGGATTTCAGATAATTTATCAGTATTAATTATTTTAATTCTTAAGACTAATCTGTTAAGAGTTGTGATATTTTGTACTTAATCTCATTTTCATAACGTTCGTAGTATTTTCTAATATTACAATAATATTTATCATCTTAATCTGGTTCATCCTTGTGCTTCTTATATACCTGTTTCACATTGTTCCGCTTGGTATTTTTTTGTATTTTAGGGTTCCGGTGTACGATACATGAATCAGGTCCACCAGAATCGTATGTACCAAATTATGAGCAAACACGTAAGAAATATTGATATTGTGAAACTATTATATTTTGATTTTAATTTTGTTGTACTTATACCAAATAATATAATAAATATGCGTACTTATAAGATTATATTTTGTTCTCTGAGCTTATGTTGCATAAGGTTATCAAGTTTTTATTTATATACTTACACAAATTTTATAATAAAATTAGCACAGCTTATGCAGTTTTTCTTTATTTCCTACCTTTTGAACGATTGCTAATCTTTTAACATAAAAAATTAAGCGTTTGTTTTCAGGACTAGGATAGTAAAATTAACTAGCAGTAACAAATAAAACAATAAAGTTAGCTATAGATTTAATAGTAATTCTAATGCATATCCTCGTGTTCTACCAATTCATTCAATTTTTAAGTCAACAGTTATCCTGGATTACAAGCATAACTTGACACAGTAAATCCTTGACATTAGACATAATAAACTAAAGCGACACAGACACAGAAAACGTAAGTAGTCAGTAGATAAAAAATACGATAAACAGAACCTAATCAACATTTGATTAGATGTTTATATGGACTAAAATAACTTTCTGGATCACAGTACAAAATGTGTAACTAAAACTTTGTATTTACTCTTATACTTACACTTATACACATCAGGTAGGAGTATAAATCTAAACTTAGCCTTAGGTGAAATACATCAGTCAAATAAATGGCAATTAATGATGTTATGAAACCAAATTAATAATATACCTACTGCAATATTTATTTCTAGTATTTTACTATTTTACAGATGTACACGCAGTATTAGAATAATAAGTAGAAATACAGGTTTACTTTATGTTTTAACATTTCTGAATATTTACATACCTTGCCTTTTCTTATTTGAACATGATTGTGATAAAGACCACTACAAATTTGCTGTAAAAATAAGGTCATTACGCTATAACACACTCCTTATTTTTAATTTTATTAAATCTTACTTTAACTATCTGTGATTCTTATTAGATTTTGCTAATATTTATTTGTAACATTTTTTAATTTATTTTCTATTTAGTTACTAGTAAATTTGGGGTTTATTTTTGTTCTACAAGGATTATTTAAATTTCTTAATTAAAAGGGGGGGTTTAATTATTGTAATGACACGGATCACTGGTATATGTGATGGGGAAAATGTTTTTTTATAAAAAAAATATCAATGTGCCTACATGGCTCCATCTCTATTCTCATGTACCAATGAGAATTACTGTCAGTGTGGCTTTCCTGACTTACTTTATAATTCATTCATATTCTAATAAAACCACTAAACAACATACACAAACTACCTTAATGAGAACTTTTGGGTCATATTATTTATTGAAAGGAAACTGCTGATTTTAATTGAGACAATATAATTACAATAGCTGCCTGCACCTTTGACTACTGTTTGCCTAGAAAAAAAATAGGCATACAAATATGCTTTTTACTTTGTTACTTAAGCTAAATTTAGTCAAATACCAAATTAAAGTTAAGAATAAGAATTCACTAAGTGTAAGTATAAGCATTATTGACATTAAAAACCTTTTTACATTAAGAAACCCAATGCTATAAATTGCTATTAACAATGCACAAACTTCTTTGGAGCTACTTAGTATTTACTTAGATAGTATCCAACATAAGGGCTTAATCACCTTAGACCTTTCTACCAATTAATCATGACCCTCAAATAACATTGGAAGGAAATATTTTTCAATTATTAATCTATCCCTGGAAAAATGACAACTTTAGGAGAAACAAAAACAACTTTGGTTGTTAATAAACAACTGCCTATAATTTAACATATAAATTTGAACTACTGGTTGACAGAGCCTCATCACTAAGTTATAAATAAATATTTTGGATTCTGGAAAATGGTTACAAGAAATTGGATTCAAGTTCTACCTAATAAGTATAGAGCATAGGGTTTGTCGAGAATAAATCAATTTAGTTAGTATCTTCCCGAATTCTTTCCAGCATGGTAGGTAGCCCCAAACATCCTATCTAAATCTATACTAAATTTCGTACTCATATTTAGCCATTTACAAGAACCAAAAAAATATCAATAGTTTAATAGTATAAGATTAGTACTTGGAAGTGATTTTAAAGCAGCAATAATAAATTAAGACTAATTACTCATGTTATAATTTAATTCAGTACTGTAATACTCATTGAGATCAATTGCAAAAAAGATAATTATACCATAGATAAAGCTTAAATGTTTAAGCAGAGGAGAAACCACATATCCCTGCATTATAAAATGTTTATACAATACTATTAATTATAAAACGGTGGGATATATTAAGCCCAATATCTTAGTCAAAGTGTGCATAAAAAGAAAAGTTTTACTATAAATCCTTATTCTTATGCTTACATGTAACAAATATACACGAAACTTTGAACATATTTTAAGGGACAAAATTTATAATCATCTTTAATACTAAATACTACACTGTGTAATAAAACAAAACTATGTGATGATAATCTTATAAATAATATTTCAAAACGGCAAATTGTGATGAAATATGTTGTTTTTTATTATACACCATTTTTAATCATGTCCAGTTACATTATTATAGTTAACATACTAATACTATGGAATTATGTTTTGTACTGAACCACAGTCATTTCAAATAAGTATTATGATACAATTAATCATCATCTAATTCTATTACAATAGGTTCAACATTCTCAGTAGCTTTTGTGTATTCATCTTTCAACTGTGTTAGTAATGAACATTTTGGTATTTTCAGTTCCTGTGCCTCATCAACCAATATTTTTAATTTCTGTAACCTTCCAATATCAGGTGCAGTAGGAAGCAATATATTTTTGGTATCAGTCATCCATTTGTCGAAACTGTTAACTCTAAAATCAATTGTCTGTAACATTATATGCAATTCATCCATGTCATAGCGATAATTTAGTATCTTCTTCCCCCACGCACATTTGCAGAATCCATCTGCGTGCTGCAAACACGCCATATATTTGCAGTCTTCACACGACACAGACGACAGGAAACATGTAGTTTTGCACACTTCACAAAGACGTTCATCATCACCAAGCAATTCAAATGCAGTTCTGTGAACATTCTTTAAGCCTTTCTTGGCCATTTGAGCTCTCAAGTGGCCCTCTTCCTCCGTTGCATTGACTAGTTCTTTTTGTGTCTCTAGTGCAGTCTCCAAATCAAGACGGTCACCTTCTAAGGCCATTTTACAAATCAACTCATCATGTGAAAAAACACAAAACCTTTTGAGATTTTTGTAGTGAGTAATGCATTCTCTACCAATTCGTAGCCAATCTGGAGGCGCAAAGTTGACTGCTTCTGCAAAATTATAGCCTTGATTAAACCCGGCATGATAAGCTCGTGGAAATGTTACCACAAACTCCCCAGCCTGCTGGTCAGTTCGATATATAGGTACGCCTGCAGTCATTAAAATGTTAGGATTCATTATTGTTACTAACTGATGAAGTAGATCAGGTTGAGTTTTAAAAAGCTCAGGGGCTGCAGCCTTCATAGCTTTCTCTAACAGTTCGGCCCCACTTCCTGGTACTCCATACCATGTCTTAGCTTCACCCCAATGTAGATAGTTGATTGAATAGCTCCAATGATCCTCATTGTGCCAACAAAATGCTGAAAAGCACATTCCAACATACATCCATGGTACAGTCATACCAGATATATCTGTATTTATGAATCTTAAAACAGAACCATCTAATACGGGAAGATTGTTTAAATTCCATCCTGAGTCCACATATTCTTGATCACCAGGATACAAATTCAATGATGACCTAGTAGGAAATCCTGAACCATGATCCATGGAATGCAAGTCTGCTCCATACTCTACTGTAACATCTTCTTCTACAGAAGAGATTATTCTCCAGAATTCTTTTTCAGCAACATTTGTTGGCACTAAATGACCAGACATTTCAAAATAATCAGACTTAAATTTGTCTGCCATATCTCCAAATTGTTGAAGTGAGTATTCCCTCTCAGCTTGAGCAAACCCAAATGCTTCTGCAGGTTTATGTACTTCCTCAGCTATACAACATGGACAGCGCCAGTCACCATCTGGCACCAGAGTAAGGGGAGGCTTGAGACAAAATGTGTGATAAGTATCAGAACATCCATTACATATTAACAAAAGATCATCTCTGTGATCTTTCTGGCAAATAGCACATACATATATAGCTAAAGGGTCAAGCTCATATCTAGGCCTTTTCCTAGATTTTGTAATGTCAAATTCTTCATCATTGAGTCCAGGCATCTTTGGACCGGGTCCATAACATGCCAACCTACGGAGCTCTCTGTTTCTTTTCATTTCCTCAGTCATAATAGAAGTTTGAGAGCCTACTTCTGGCTTAATATCTGAACCAGTTTTAGCCTTCTTGATACTTTTATGTGGTTTTGTATCTTTAATATCTTCATTTTTAAGGGATATTGTTTCTAGCGATACTTCTTTAAAGCCATGCTTTCCAAGTAAACCTGCGCCCTTGATTTCAGTTTTCATTTCTGTTTTTTTTACAGTTTTTAAGATATCTGCCTTGCTTTTTTCAAATATTTCGTAGGGTAGCAAAATTTTCTCATAATTATTACGAAGGAAATTCATAGTACTAGCGTTTTGACTGTAACCCATCACATTCGCAATCTTACGCCATTTTTTAGGTGAATTGCAATGATCAAAACCACCCTCCTCATCTACCCAAAATTTTAAGCAATACAAATCCAATGTTTTATTTTCTATCATCGGTATTTTCAGGGGCGATCCTTGAAGATCCCAAAATTTTAATATCTTTTCCAAAAACAAAAGCTTAAGGCGCGTTATGGCTTCCAACTCGTTAACTTTTTGTATTCGTGGAACAAATTTTAATTTATCCACATCTAAGGAAAAGGGTGGCTGCCAGCGTGAGGGCGGCTTAATTTTACATATTCCCGTTTTTTCTGCAACCGGACGGATTTTAGCTATATATCCTAATGGATCCATAAATTCTTCAAGCGTGGGCTCAAACACAGGTGCTTCTGGTGGAGGAGTGAAAGTAAACTCTGCACTTTTATGCATGGCATTTTTCTGAATATTCTTGCTATCCATTATTATAAACACAACAATCCAGGCGTCCTAATTAAAATGCAATTCCACAATCAAATATGTCCACTAGACATTTCACAAACAAAATAGACTACGTGACTTTTCGACATGTGTAAATGGCTCCTATAATCCTCAGATCGAAAAAACGACAGTATTCATTATTTGTAAAATAAAGACCATGTAAGTATATTGATGTGGCTGTTAGGTAATTCAAATCACCAGAATAACTTTTATATTGATAATGTCTATCAGCGCCTACACAAGCACAACACGAACTCCATAAAATTAAATACACGACGACGCGGTAGGCAAAAAGGAACCCTCACACAAAACACGCAATGGATGGTTGCCGAATGAATGCCGCCAATGCGATTAACATACGATACGACTATGACTATGGTAACTTCACAATCGCAACAAAACGTAACCGTTGCTTGAATGTGTCGCTCGCTTCAGTAGATAAGATTACTCGCGCACTCGCTTCTCGCTTCGCTTCAAGCAAGTCGTCATTCGAATTTCGACTTCGACCGACTGGTATCGTTCTCGCTCGCGTGAACCAACGACCGTCAACGACGCAACGACACTCGTAGGTAGACTCGCATTTGCACTCGTGCAAACTCGTACTCGTTTCGTACTCGCCTGCGTTGTGGAACCAAGACGCTGAACGGAACGGAACAAAACAGAGAAAATAAACACACGTATTTTAAAAATAATACTAAAGCTATGTAAATACACAACTCACAGAATGCACACAATGCAGAATATATTATTATACTCTTTGACACAATGTCAGTTAAGTAAGTAAGTAAAGTAGGTAACTCATTACTACAGTACCTACGAATGATCTAATCAATAATGATGTTCCAGATGTTCGTTCACTTCACTCTTTGGTTTACTTCAGATTCATTACACAATTTCTTTCAAATCACAATCACAGATGTGACTCCCTTCCTGGTACTCTATTTATTTGTATAGTCTTTGGACCAGTACTTCCGCCATAACTGTAATTTCGTCAGGACTTGGTAAGGTTTGACACCTTCACTCGTACTTATGGCCCCAATTTAACTGACCCGATGGCCAACATTAAGATTGACGTTATCATACAATTTTATGCCAATTGTTCGTCGACATCAACGCCATCAGGTATCAGTTACTGGATGAGATACGTTTGTAGACTTTTATAAGTGAAAGAAAACTTATAATATAATTTAAAATCTGATGCTAAACCAATAAAATGTGATTAAATTTAAAGTAATGTCAGTTATAATGAAGTGTATATTGATATATTAATTAAAGGCTAATGGATATAAGCTATACTTATTATTATTTTGACGACCTGTTCAAGCTGGTCTTCAAAATAAAACAATAATAATAAAACTCACAAACTCACAACCCTCGATTGCTGTAACGTGAAAAAGTATGGGATAATTATTTTAATTTATGTTACATATAAAAATACGTATTAAGTTTGGTTTGTCCGCTTTTGCTTTGCCGACTGCAAAAGCACTTTTTTTTTTAATAACTTTTTGTATTTCAAACTTTTTTGATTAATTAATAAACGATTTATTCAGTTTATAGTCCCGCGAGAAAAAAATCGTCGATATAACTGATTCGTCGTTATCCACACAAAGGAAATGTAAAAAATCAGTTAAATACCTACTTATTATTTTCCTAAAATTATTATACCCAACGACACTTTACACGTCAAAACGAATCTAACAACATCTCAATTTTACCCGACTGCGTCAGAAGCCGGGATTATGTTTTTCATTGCTTGTGTATGTACCTATGTGTATTTCTTTGCACAGCCTGAACGGCTTGGTCAGTCAGACGGGATCATCTCACACGGCGGTGTGCCTTTCCCTGGTGGAGAATTTGGGACTCGAGGTTTTCCCTCCATACCCGGGAATTTTTTTCATGATGTCAAATGTATTTTAGCCCACTTTTAGAGCAGGGTTGCGGCGTTTCGGTCGTCTTCAGTCGACCTGATGTAGGTTTGACAGTCTTACTCCGATTCGTCGCAGTTACCCTGTCCTAGGAGGTCCCGTCCGAGGGAACGGGCGGCCCTCAGGTGGAAAAGCGTGAAGGGGCGCGATCTCCCGAAGATGTTGATGGGGTCCGTTTTCGGAGCGATCGTACATACGTCAAGCCCCGACTTTTCTAGGGGTGTTCGACCTGAAAACCAGCGCGTCGCATATTATGTCAAGCGGAAACGGCACCCTTAGTTAAGTGTTTATTGGCAGCTGGGATGACAACACTGCTCGGAGCACAGCTCAGGCTAAGCACACATATTTCCAACCCAACCCGACCCGACAAAAGTAACAATTGAAATCGGGAGCATTAAATACACGGTCCGACATTAAAACTATATATCTTGCATTGAACGCTCGCTGCGGATGAACGCACATTTGGAACATTATGTTCGCCCGGCGCATCCTGAGAAAACTGCCCTTGTAGTCAGAGTGAGGGAAACCTTGAGATCCGTGGACCCCACGTCTTTCGCCAGACGACAATGCGACATGACATGACAGTGGTCGTCCTACGCATCCTCATTGTCGACAGGCGAAAAAACGTGGGTTCTATGGTATCCCTCACTACCCGGGCAGATACTCGGGAAGACAACAATGCGAATGCGTAATGTCATGTCGACTACACTTCTGTCAAACAAAAGTGACAGACGAGATTGACTTGACTTGTGATTGTGTTGTGTAGTACAAGATTTGCAATTTAGAAAATATTTTTTTGAAGAAAAACAGAATACAATATAATATTTAACGTTATTATACATTGAAACACATCCTATTTTAGCCATGTTTTCTCGTGGTATTCGGCTCGTACAAAATGTTCATTGTCAGCAAATACGATTAGGACACAGAGTTCGAGGAAGACCCCCCATAAATGCGCGCACAATAAAAGAACGTTTAGAAGAACTTGATTATAAGGACGAAATATATAAGAAAAAGATTGATATAGGCTTTCCACCAATGTAAGAATGTAGTATGCATTTAGATTATAAGCTCATTTTTTAATAAAGTTCTTGCTTTTTTGTTCCGTTTATATGCACAATAAAGTTAGGTTATCTAATAAATCATGAATACGTAGTACGCACATTAATATGTAGTTATGTACCCTACATGATCTGTTTGTATTGATTGAAATAGATTTTATAGGCCTTTCGATTATTAGCTTGTTTTTAATACTATTTTATTTTTATGCACTATAAAGTTAGGTTAACCAAATAACATGAATATATAGTATATACATTATTATGGACATTGTTCATGATCAGTTTATATTTATTGAATTATAATTTCTAGGAAACGAAAGGATAACAGTCGATTAAAACAAGTGGAGCACATAAGAGAAATGAAATCCAATAAGGAATTAGAGCAATTGGCTCGCAAACATAAACTGGAAGTCGATTTGAATAATGTCCGAAAGGATTGGTTACAATCTTTGGGGCCAGAACATAAGAGGCTAATTGCAGAACACTATGGCATATTTGAACATTTATATGGTGAAGGATACTTTGTGCCTTTCAAAAATGTAGATATCTTATATGACATTAATGCTGATTCCTATTTGCCGGTTTATACTGGTAATGTCATTAAACCTTTAGAAGCATCAAAGCAACCAATAGTAAATTTTGAATCAGATGATGATTCACAGTGGACTCTCGCTCTGACAAATTTAGATGGCCATTTAAAAGAGAATGACAAAGAGTATGTCCACTGGCTGGTAGCTAATATTCCTGGCAATCATGTCGAGAAGGGTGATATTATTGCAGATTATTTGCGCCCTTTCCCCATGAAAGGAACTGGATACCACAGATATGTTTTTGTGCTTTATAAACAAAACAGAATAATTTCATATGATCTGCCAAAAGGTAAATTATAAATGACTTAAAATGTTTCATGAAACACTATACCATGCAGCTTTATACACATAAAATTTGCTCTCTACATACTAACATGGAAACCCAGGTTTACAGCTACTGAAACATGCTATTGAGCTGGTTATCATCATACCCTGAAGAACATTAAATTGGTATCTTAATATACAGTTACATTCAGGAGTTTAAACCCAAAATGTGGTATTTGCTGAACCAAACTGAACTGAATTTTTACAAATAATTGTAACATCCATAATTTTGCTAATGTGTGCTTAAAATTCTCGTTCAAATGTAAGTTTACCCCCATGACCCTAAAAAAATCATATTTTTATGAATATTCAAATCTTTTGATATTAACTTGGACTATCCCAAGTTAATTTATAAAGTTCAGACAGACACATGCACAAGAACACAGAAAGTCTTACACTTACTCTCTTTAATATATTAAGTATATAATCATCCATCCATCCCTCCATCAGCCTTTTAAAGTCTACTGCTGGACATAGGCCTCCCATAATCGGTGCCACTCCACCTGCTCCTGTGCATTCTGAAACCAGTGGTTCCTCGCTGGCTTCTTTACGTCAGTCCAACTGATTGGAGGGCCACTTCCACCGGTAAGACTCCTCCGGGCAGTCCACCTGTGCTGCAAAGAACATAAATAGCATGTTATTAATGTCTTGTTTGATTTTGCAGTGACATCATCTTCACCTATTGATGATAGAACTTTTGTAACTAGAGACTGGTATAAAAAGCACCAAGATGATATTACTCCAGTCGGAATTGCATTCTTTCAGAGTGACTGGGATTCAACTGTTAGAGACTTTTTCCATAATACCTTGAATATGAAAGAGCCAGGTAAACAGTTAATCATACTTTAGCCGGTTGTACTTTGTTTGGCATAAAGCCTTATTGGCGCAAAAAATATTCTAGACTCATATTTTTATAAAAGAATTTATTTTAGATTTGTTACATACAACTAATTTCTCAAGTTCTATTTGGCTTTGCGTTAAATATGATTGAATATTAAATTCTAATAACTAATAATAATAATAATTAATATAATAAAGCTGTTTGTTTTCAGTTTATGAGTATGATTTCCCGGCGCCTTATATCAGACCTCAAGAATGGTTTCCAATCAGGAGACCATTCAATTTGTATATGGACAAATATCGGGATCCAAAGCAGATTAAAAAAGAGTATCTGTTACGAAAACTTAATACTGAAGATCCCTTCAAGGCGCCACCGCCACCTTTGAAGTTCCCTAATGCACATCCTTTACCAAAAAATATGCCCTCTTGGTTAAAACTTCATGAGAAGAAGATAAGGTTGCAGTGGGGTAGAGTTAATGATATTTAAAGGAAATAAATAAATAAATATTAGATGTGAATAAAATTTTATTATTTTATAATAATCCCCTCATCTATCCCCCACCCCCCGTCCTATCTTGATTGTCTCATATAAATAAATTCTCTTTGCCTGTTTCATCCATCCATTATTTTTAAATTCATTATCCTTTAATTTGATAGTTGGTATAACCTGTATACGTTTCGCCCGGAGCGGTTCCATCGCCACATCCATTTCCGCCGAGCTATAATTGTTTTTCAACACTGGTGTTCTGACCAGAAAGGGCCGCGCCGGTTACACTTATACAAGAGGCAACCACCTCAATCCCTGAGGACATCCCTGAGGATAGCAACGCAACTGTGACCAGCTTCGAATATTACAAAATACTAACGATTACTTGTTAGACCTAACCACATTGAGAATTGCGGCTGGTCTCCGCCTTGGTGCCAAAGTTTGTGAGGCTCATTGCGTATGTGGCAGAGACGTGGATCAGTTTGGTCGACATGGCTTGTCCTGCTCCAGGAG
>DWLO01001726.1:0-14169 GCA_018245335.1 Dalla quadristriga | reverse complement strand
TTCAAAGCGCACAGGACTGATCGGAGTTGCGTCGATTAGGGGAGGCCTATGTCCACCAGTGGACCTCTAAAGGCTGATGGATAGAAGGATGAACTCAAGATGCTATCTCTCCCACGAAGTTCATGTTGGCAAAAAGTTGTTTGTTATATTTATTTGTTACATATTTCTTACTAATATAATAAACGCGAAAAATAGTTTGTTTGATACACCTTCCCGGCTAAACTATATAACCGAGGTCATGGAATACTTTTGAACCCGAAAATTTATCATAAATTCATCGCGGACGAAGTCGCGGGAACAGCTAGTAATCTTATATTTATAAGCTGTATGGAGCGTGGTAATAATTCGCCTTCATTTCGGTTTCAACTAAAGATTCGGCTGATCTTCATACTTATAATGTTATAAAGCAGAAATTTGTTTGTTTGTATATTTGTTTGTAACTAGTAGGCTCAATAACTACTGAACAGATTTTAAAAATTCATTCACCTGTCGAAAGCTACATGATCAGCGAGAAACAGAGGTCGTTTTTTTTTATCTCGATTTTCCGACGAGATTCGGAGATATACCTACGCGAGTAAAACCGGAGTAAGTCGGAGAAATAAATCCATGCGTCGGAAGTCGCGGGCAATAGCTATATTAACGTGCTAAATTATTGTGCTAAAAGCCGATTTATATGCGTCGCAAGATTCGGGCTCTTATCTAAGAATAATTTCTTAACGCCATGTTGCGAGAAACTGGTTCGTTATTTGACTACAGAGCACGAAACTACTAGAAAGGTCCGTTTCCTTAATCAGCAAATTTCAAAGATTAAGTAAATGAGTTCCTGAAAGAAGTTCTTGTGGTGGGAAAGTCATGCGTTTCTATGCGACAGCCAAATTTAACGCACAGTTTTTTTTTATGTTTTGAGAATACCAAACGGGCATGCTATCCCACCATCCACTGCGACTCCGAATAACGATGTCGCGGGCAACAGCTAGTCCATATATAAATAGACAGTTCATTTACTTTTTTTTGTTTGGTAGCTATTGAACAGCTTTAGTTCAGACACAGCGGGAACCGCGCGCGTTTTATTTATATAAGTAATAATTCAAACGTAACGTATTATTAAATGATAATTTCATAGCTGTATTCTTTCACTCCCCACCATGTGGTTGTCTGCCATACGAATTGCTAATTTAACTCTAACTTATTGGCATTCAGTTGCGCGCAGAAATCACTTTTTTTGGTGAAGAAATAACTATACAGTCCCACAAGGCTTCACTGAAAATCAGCGCTCCGGCGGACCGCCACGCGCCATATCATTATGCTGAGTGAGCGCCTTTTTTGGACATGGGGTTAATTTTAAGTACGTTTCTAAGCTTTGTCAATTTAGGTTTACGAAATACTAGCTGATGACCGCGCCTTCGTTCGTTATATTAATAATCAATAATCGGGTTTTAAAAGTATTCCATGGCCTTCTCCGTGACTCAAACTATCTCTCTACCAAACTCTATGAAAATCGGTTGTTTGGTTTATCCGTGAAAGCGTATCAAACAAATAAAATAATTTTCACATTATCATATTAGTAAGACTTCTATTAACTTATTTTTTCTGGCTGCAATTTCTGGTTCAATTGTTTTTTTCTTTCTTCTTTCAAAATATGGGTAGGTACGGCATTGAAAGCCAACTACAGCCGAATATAATTGCAAACCAATCCAATGAACAACTTCTTCTTCAATATGTTTCCAAGAGTCAATATCGTGAAAATTTAATCCAAACTGTACACAAACTTTGCAATGCTATCAATTGTTATTTATACGTACAATTTTTTACATCATGTTAAAAAATCTTTACCGGTATGCGAGCGTAAATAGTATAAATACAATCTAAGAAATGATGTTATAGATATTACAAAATGTATATAAAGTAAGATAACAGCTGCGTGAGAACACCAAAACAACATTTTTGTCGCTAAGTTCACGCATGAGTTTCGTGTGACGTGCATAACAATTTGTCAAGGTACCAATCAATTTGGCCACCTGATCTACCCCAGATGGACGAGTGGCACGGACAATGGTAGATGTTGTTCACGATAACCGTCACACGGATCACACCTCACCGTAAGAAGCAACACGTGTTGCGTTTTTGCGACGGATTCTGGATCTTGACGGTTGTTTTTTATCCTTTAATGCCGATTCACGACGTGGTTACATTATCTCTGTGGAATGCAGGCGAATTTTTTGCCGTAACATTGTTGGTAGATACAGACTTGCCTCATGATTTATTAATTGCGCGTTTGCTGGTATTACTTCTCCGGCATGTTATGTGACTTTTCTTTTTTACTGAGTTTCTTTTTTTCACCTGTAGCTTTAATATCAAACAAGAATGAACCAAGTTTGAACCAGTGTCACCGTTTAATATCGAAGCTAAAGGTTGAGAATTTAAATTATCGACATTATTCTAGTTAAGTATATTGGTGACTGCCTGACAATTAGTTTAGGCGCCAAATTGTTTGTGATATTTTTGTTATTGATTAAGCAATCGTTTTGTCCATTGACACTCTGATGAGTGTCTTTGGTCGATGCCAAAGCAAACGATTTGCAGTATTAAATATTTTCTGTTTTTATATCCCTGTTTACAATATATTTATATTATATTAATATATTTATATATTATATTGTATATACACAATATATTAATATATTATATATATACTATATGCATCAATTTTTTTTTAATCACAGTTTACTTCGTTATAGAATAGTAAAAAATATAAATAATGTCGTAAATGTTTCAATTTAAGTTTATACATATAGGTATATAAAAGTACGTATATATTATATATATTAATATATTGTATATATTTTACAAACATCAAAACGGATGGCATCAATTCATTGATAGAATAAAATAAAAATGTAGAACTCCCACATGCCAACACTTACTCATTAAAAAAACTTGACAGCGCGGCAACATTACTAGCGTCTCTAATCGCACGCAGACTTATCTGACGCGAATTATTTGTTCGCTCAGAAAGTAAGCGCGTTTCCAGTACGCGCCAACCTTATTAAATTAACTACCTATTTTTCCACAACTTTTTGTTGTGATGTGATGTGAAGTCCGTTGACTTTTATCATCACAAACTTTGACCTCGGGTTTCACAAGTCCAAGTATTTTTTTCTTCATTATCTATTGATTTTTCGCCAACCACATTGTGCGTATACAATTAATTAACAAGTGCTTTTATATACCTATATGTATAAACTTAAATTGAAACATTTTTATTTTTTACTATTCTATAACGATGTAAACTGTGATTTATAAAAATACATGCATATAGTCCATTGCCGAACAGTGTAAATATGCATGAAGGACGTTTCACAAAGACCGGAAAAGCGGCGCGCCCTTCACTTCGCACACGTCAATACTTTATTGGAAACTCAAATGTATCCATACAAACTTGGCCGTAACTGTACTGAGGTCCTCGACTTTAGCACTATTTCTCTTATCCAAATTATTATAAATCTGAACATTTGTAAGGATGGATAGAGTTACATATTGGAGCAATAATAATTAACAAAATTCAAATTAAATTATAGAACGAAACTACTCTTAACAAATTTTTGGTTAAATTCTAAAAATAAATTAAAACTATCAAACATAAATAATTCTAATAAATGTAAGAAATTTGGCTCCTGTGGTGTGGTGCCCAAGATGCTGGCAACTTTGCCTCGCTGTATAACCAAACCAATACGTTGAGCAAGGAAACAAGGAAAAAAGGAAGGTTTGTATTTCTTATTATTATTTGTTTTTAATTTTCAGCATTTTTTTTGTCAACTTCCTGTTGTTATTGTAGTTGTTAGAGTTACAGCTTTGACGGTAAATAAAGTATTTTCTATTTCAATTTCAATTTCTAATGTACAGACACAGGTAGTTCAGTTATAGTACTAAGTATGCGTTACAAATAGGTGATAATTAAATGGATCATTTTTAACTTAGACATTTAGCGCACATGCACTAAAAACATTCGATTGACGTAAACGCGTGGAAACACGTAGGTTGCTGTGTAACACGAAGCCTTGAGCTATGCCGTGGAACGCGGTTAGGGTGGCTGTCCACTGGTGACATGCTAGCGAGCTAAACGAAGATAAACTCAAGAGAATTTAACTTAAAAATCACTGACTACTTTAACCTATTTGTACTACCTATCTCTAGAATGGCCGTACGTATTCTAATGTGGTTTGTTTCTAAAGCAAATGTTTGCTTTTATTACATACATACAACATCTGTTGTGGTATGTGGTATCTAAGAGAGTAATAAGTCACATCATATTAACCGACTTCAAAAAGAGAGACTCTCAGCCTTTAATTCGATCCACGTATGTACGTTTGTTTGCGATCTTCTCAAGAACCACGGATTGTATTTCAATGCGGTTGTACTGGCTGATAGGATATCGTTTTGTGTAATATTAAAATAAAATAAAAATATGAACCGTATGAACTATTAATTGGAGGTTACAAATTTAAGGTCCATTAATAACCTCCGTAGCTGAACTGTAGACACGTTTAACTGAGCGAGCGATAGAGTAATTAGTGCAAGGAAGAACGCGCAATGCAGCAATCTGCAATAACAGACTAACACTTCATTGCCATTTCACTGCTTAGCTTCGCTGCCCATCGCTCCTCCTCGCACATCTTAGTGGTCGTCCACCCTAATTCTTGCTGAAATTACTTGTTTGTACATATAATTTATATCAGTGCTAAAGGATTGAACAATTAAGCAGTTTATACAGCGGTTTATCTATCAACAACATAAATAAATAAATAAACGCTAACACACGCAGAAGATACGTACGGCATGGACATACACATCACGAACATCCAAGAAGCGAGAACAAACACTTAACTGTCCTTACACATTTTAAGTATTGTCTATATCTGATAAATGCCTAATGAGACGCCATCAGACGGTGCGTAAAAGTCAATGCCGAGGTGTGTATAAATGTTTACTTAGATTATTAATGGCTGCAATTTATGTTAATAAAAAGATTCTCAATTTGCCTTGGATTAGGTCTTTGAAAGGCTCATACAGACATGTTTTACTGTCTTTTTTCTTGAAATTCGTCCTCGGCTATACCTTTGTATGAAGACAGCCTTAAGGTTAAAATCGGTATAGAACCAAGTCACCTTCAACTGCCTTCAATCTCATCCCCATCGATCGCGGAATCGTCAACTTCAAACAAATTGGTTCCTATTGTTACAAACGCGATTTGGCAGGTTTTAAGCAACTTCAATCGCGGTCAGAAGTTTGAAGAAGTCACACGCCTGAGTGTTTGCGTGCTTCAGAGTTGTTATCGTCACAGAGTTCCATGTTGTAATGGAAGGAGGAGTTATCGAAAATAGTTATAAAAAGGTATGGTACCCCAAAAACTAGAGTAAAGACGTAAATTTATATCGAATCAATACTGAATCAAGACAAAGCAGAAAATATAGCGAAATACACAAAGCAGAAGGAATAGCAAAGAAGAGAAAATAAAGGAAATAGGTCCGAGTTGAAGTTGGAGGTAATGAGCTATGACTTGGTTTTCAAGGAATATCTTTATATTCCTTCCTTCCTTATGCACCTTCCTTAAGGTGCATTACGGATTGGGAAAGGGGCATAAACGGACGGCAGTAACAGATAACTTATCGCGGAGTACTTTTTGAGCGGTAATAACGCGTATACATATGTTTTTCCCGGCCGCTGGTTGTAGCGCGCAATCTTTTTTGCGCACGACATTGTGGGATGAGCTTCCGTCTGAGGTTTTCTCGGTGAACTATGACATGAGGAGAACCTCTTTTGAAGAATCAAAAGAGGCGCACAAAGAGCTCCCCATCAGGGCCGGCTACGCCTCTGGTGTTGCTAGTGTCCACAGGCGACGGTGACCCCTTACCATCAGGTGACCCGTCTGCTTCTTCGTTAGGCTAAAATCTATTAAAAATAAAAAGCCAATACGTGTCACGGAAGAAGGAACTGGCCGCATACGTCTTCAATCCCCGTGGGAGTGCACGTGGGATGTGGTAAGCCACCACAATACGAATTAATTCAAAATGTACTGACTGTTTTTTTTAAACCTTCAGACTACAATGCAATGTTTTTGTTGTAATGTGATATAACGCTAAAGGATGTGGTATAGTTATATTATACTAGATTTTGCTCGCGGACTAGTTTTTCTATACACACTTTCATCCCGTATTTTAACCTCTTAGGGGTGGAATATCAAAAAATCCAAATCTAGTACAGCTCTACGTTATAGAGAAAACCTACATGCAACATACATATTTCTACTCTCATATATATTAATTTTTTTATAAATTTAATTATGGAGGTAATAACTACATCTCTGAACACAAATTTTTAGAATCTTATGTTTTACAAACTTTACCTCATTATTATATTAGTAAAGATATAGATGACTCAATTTCAAATCAGGCCCCAGTAATTGTCTGACGATAAAAGGTTATTATAATATTAGTGTAGGTTGAAGTAAGAAAATATTTTTATAAAAGTAATATTTCTTTATATATATGGGTTTCTTTCGCAATAAACTAAAGAACTCTATAAATTGCCTCTCACTTCTCACAAGGCGCCATTAATTCTCCGTAAATTCTGGGCGTGTGAAATTTCTTTCCTTTTAATTGACTCGAATTCGATTGCCCGTTGCGCACTGCTTGAAAGATAATTGTGATTAACGAAGTTATTAAGCAATCAGGGGCATGGGGTCGCTTATAGAGACGACAATTAACGGTGCTGGGAGAGTATGCTGGGAGGTATTTATTTAGTTTTCAATGACACTGACTTCCTTCCTTCATGACAATTTATTTTATCTCCTTGTACAATTTTACATGGCAATAACTTATAAGCTAGCTAGCTAGGTATGCTAAATTCACTGCCTTAATTAAGGACTAAGTAATAAGTATCTCATGTAACATTTTGCATGCTTAAGTGTAGCTAAATGTGAGAAAGTAATATTTGCAACCTACCAACTTAAACTGTACCACATTTAAGCAAAATAAATGGATATGAATATGAATAAAATGAATAATCAAATTTGTATGTCATCAGACCATCTCAGTTCTTTACAACAGGTCCCGTTTTCTTTTTCTCGCCCATGCTATTTCAAAAATTGTCCGCCAATCATTTCTAAGTTTCCAAACATAATCAATTACGAAGATTCAATAAAAAATTTATTAAACTAAAATTTAACAAACCTAAACCAAAGAACTTCAACATTTTTTTTCTCTATCAGTAGTTTGAAAATCCGCAACTCTATAACTGCACCTTATCCACAACAAACTGATACGATTTGGTTAAACTTGAGAATTATAAAACCTCTACCATTATGGCGCTACTAGTATTGTTATTATATTTTTCTCGCCATAATGATATGGAAAACCGATTAAATGCGGCGTATAATAACATTAATAACTTTACCGGTGCATATTTCGCTAAATCGCCGTCGAATTTTACCGTGCACTGCGAGTAAGGTCAGAACATTCGATACTACCGACAATATAAAAAAATCTCGCAAATTTTGCTACCATTAAATTTACATGTGTCACACACATAAATCTAGGTTTTTGAGCGTAACCATACATACATACATACATAAACATACATACTCAACCATATTAATAACTGTTATAATATAAGTTTTGGTAAGTAAGTTTTGGTTTCTGTACTTTGTATGGAACTAAAGTTTTAAATAAATAAATAGATGCTCGCATTTCTGGGGTTTTAATGACGTATCCAACCTGTTAACATTCAACAGAGTTTAATTTATTTGTTGTGTTCAACTGTCATTACGTTAATTGAACGTTATTGAAGCCCATTTTGGTAATAATTTTATTGACATTTTAATAATTCATGATGGAACCCTAATTTTGAGTTATTACTTAAACTTTTCCTCTTTCCGGCTTTACAGGCAATCTATACCACATCTACATATCAACACCCATTTATTGACCTCTTAGTTATTAGCTAATTTGTTAGAGTAAGTTGTTATTATATTACCCTAAAAAATGTTATTTAATTTTACTATCAATAATAGTAACAATATAATTATGTTATGTACCTCACCATACATAACTAACTCTACCGTGGAGAACACGGTTTATAAATTGCGTAAACACCTTTGAACTTTTGCGAGAAAAATAAACCTGACCAGCAAAGAAAAAGTCGTTTATGCGCAGTTTACACGACATAATTTAACCATAAACAAGCTTATTGGGCCGAATCCAAATTATTCGAATTTCGAAACTATAGCCCCGAAAATGGCGCTAGAAAGCAGAGAGAAAGGAATGACGTGGGAATGACGCACGCGCACCGCTGGACTCTCGGAGCGCGTCCGGTGACGTCACTGGGACCGACTGCGACTGTGTCAATGACGACGAGTTTTCAGGAAAAACATACCGTACATCTAAGCCCCAAGGTCCATTTTCAACCCGTTCCCGCATACGCCATGTTCCGAGTATAATGCCGGAATAACAATGAATGTAATGTAAATACGTCAACCCACTAGACCGTGATGATATAATTTACTTCATTATACATGTTAATGCCGATTGCGGTATACTCATTCTAGTTCCAATTAATATAATGATTATTGGACATGTTGCGATCCACGTAATTTCATCAAAACGCATCACTAGCCCTGAGCAGGGGGGGGAGCAGGGGTCTCCTCTCAATATCAAGATAGTTTTCGCATATCAGTTACGAGGTACCCGTTTTAAACATCACCGTTTAGTGTAATATAAAGTAGTATAGTTTTATAGTAGTATTAGTATAGAAGTATATATAAATAGTACCTATAGTTTAATAATATGAAAAATTTTGTTAATTTTAGCCAAATTCTGCTAAAGGATTTTTTTTCCTCCGACAATCCGATAAGGGCACGAGTCCCTTCGCACAACTGAGGAGTATACTCAACCACGCTGCTCCAATGCGGATCGGTGGAAGAGGAAGTACAGTAACCACTAACAGCACAAAAGTAGGTTAAAATATGTAAATGCAGTCCACAACATTCAGCTTTTTGTACGGTCTGCGATTTGACGCATACGTCCAGAAGCCTGACGCAGTAGTTGACGTAAACGGGACCTACCTATGAATTTTGCATTACGCTACGTTACCAAAAAATAAATTAAAATACTAAAAAACGGCCCTGATAATACCGCTTCAGTTTGTCCCGCTTTGACTACATCAACTGATTCGGGGATATCCGATCCCGATGTTTACTTTGATGCATTCGATCGTAAGTTGGTTTATTCTCGAACAGAGGAGATTCCTGAACATGTCACACGCTTAATGATATACTGGCTTAACTCAAAAAAAGTAGATTTTTGAAATTTTCGGAAGCAATAATACTCAATCAATAAATAT
Organism: Dalla quadristriga; assembly: GCA_018245335.1. NCBI lineage: Eukaryota > Metazoa > Arthropoda > Insecta > Lepidoptera > Hesperiidae > Dalla > Dalla quadristriga. The sequence continues at coordinate 4,773 of DWLO01001726.1, read as the reverse complement.
ATTTTTTGTTTGCATTCTGGTGAGTACTTCCGTCGCAAGCGAATCTCGGAGACACCATAGAATATACATAGACATAATATTCCATACTATATATAGACACTTTTAAGATATTCATATTATAGATACAACGATTTACTTCATACTAGATCTACTCATACTAGGTATTACTAGATCATACTAGATCACTAGAAATTCTTCTTAAAAGTTTGCTGATATGACTGTTGGTGAGCTGTAGCTAATTTCAGCTAAAATAATGAATACATTTACAATGAGCCTTCAGAAACACAAACCTTATAATAATTATATAGAATTGTAACATGCCTGTACTGTTACTGCTAGTTCATTCATAATGCAGTATTTTAACACAACGACGAACGCCATCTGTAGACCGCAACGGACTTTAGTTACACAACTGCTGTACTAAGCATGCGCGCGCGCCGCTTACTGTGTGGATGATCGTGATACTTCCTCACTTCCTGATGAAGATTGTAGATGGCGCTACTTGTAACGAAGTTTGTGAGTGGTGATTTAGTACCTGTCTTTCAGTTTGACTGATCAATCGTATGTGAGAACGAATGAATGGAGACTGAATGTATTGTCGCTTGTGTAGGTCTGGCGATGGATGGGACTTCTGGCCTCTGAGTTAATCAGGATAAGGGACTATTTATTTTTTGTGTAATGAGAATAGCAAACGGGCATGCAGTCCCCTCGAATAGGACTGTGCCCCCTGCAGTAGTAAGTTAGATAGTCATGTTAGTATTAGGTGTACATAGGAATATTAGTTGGTAAGTATTCGTTAGTAATAGGACTGCAGTGGGTGTTAGGACTGTTAGTGTAAGTTACTAATGTTAGTAATTATTAGTAATCGTACAGTTAGCAGTATGCTTTTGGGAAAGGACTAATTTAAATTGACAAATGCGTCTGGAATTTTTATTATTATACTTTTTATCCCGGAAAAAGGCACTCTTCCTGTGGGAAAGATAAGGAAATTGAACGCGGGTGATGTCGCGGGTAGAGCCTCGCAAAATAATATGAAAATAATATGATATAATATATGTAATAATATGATATAATATATGTAATAATATGATATAATTATATTATCATTTTTTATGCATATAAGGTAAGGTAAGATTTACTTGTAATGTATCTTTGAATCGAGTGCATATACTTAAAAATTAGAAATGATGGTTTATAGGGCGCTTATAGTAAAATTTTCGCTGCAACTGACTTGAAGTCAGATAGACAAATATTTAGTAACGGAGTCAACAAAGAGCCAAAAATGTACTTAAGTAAATCAACCAAACCTCAATTTGCCGACACAAAATGCCCACTCACAAACGGATTAATGTTACGCATATTGCTCAATTGTTATGTTTGTTATATGTTTTCCATAGTAGTTGCACCAATTGTCATCACTGACTGAACTACGCTAAAATGGGTCGCACTGAAAACCAGTGGCTGAGGTCTTGTATCGCAGCACAGGCTGAGTGCGTTCCCATTTACGTCAAACTGCGCACACGTAATTTCATCTTATATCCAGATTGCATTTTATTTTTTATTTCTTATTATTATTTGTTTTTTGATTTTAAGTATTTTTTTTGTCACATTTCTGTTGTTATTGATGTTGTTGTTGATATCGGCGTTTTTTGATTTTAGGTTTTTTGTAATTTTTCTGTTGTTATTGATGTTGTTGTTGATATCTGCTTCAATTACACAATTAACTAGCTGTCCAGATGTTTAGACATAATCTTGAGGCTAAAAAAGTAATTGTACGGAGTCCTGTGTTAACATGTGTTATTGCGACTGATATTGGTACCCTCTCAGCATAATGCCAGCGTTGGATGTGGCGCTGATTTTCGCGAGGGCCGCTAGGGGCATCTAGCTAAGTGTTGCTTCCGTTTGCAGACGATATCGCTGTTGGAGGTGAAGATACCTCTGTCGCAGCTGTTCGAGCTGTTCAGCCACTGCGTCGTCAACATGCCGGAGAAGCTGTTTAAAGCGCCGCAAGGTATCTTTTAATAACAATAGAATATTCGTTTATTTCGCCAAATAAAATACTGCAAAAATATACATCGGAGAATTTCCTAGAACATTGTATGTGGTACAATGGCAGCACAGTACAATTGACGAAAAAGGGGCGCACTCAGCTTTGCCGCGGTAAACCACAGCCACTGGTTTTCAGTGCGACCCTCCTTGTCGCGCGGTTCGGACTAGCGGTGTACGAACGCATTACTTAACTAGCTTATTAACTAACTAATAAAATAACTAACTAACAAATAGACAATCATCAAACGGTATTTCGGAGTGACAACCATGGCTGTCTCGCCGTGTAGAGCAGGACAAGGGTTATCTGACATCGTAAAGCTGAAGGCGAACTGTGAAGCGCATGCCACACCGTGCCACACCACGAACTTAGTTTCGACTTCACTTAACGAGCATGCAGTTCCACCAGCCACTGACACCCATGGACATGCGTCCCAGTCCTCGTCAATGTAGGACTGTAGGGACTATTACTTATGTAGTCCTGTTAGTGGCTGCAATGCAACCCATAATGACCCACTGCAGGGCACGAGTCTCTCCTCACAGCTGAGGAGGCCTGGAGCATACTCTACCACACTGCTCCAATGCAATGCCCCTAGTCCTGTTAGTATTAGGTGTTAATAATAACTAATAATAATAAACGCATACACATTCACACCCCCGCACTAGGATTCCCTGCGTTGCAGGTGGCGGACACACACAGAAAACACTACACAAGACTCGAGTACAAACATTTATCTACCAAATAAATGTACTGTTGTAAAAATAGTAAGATAGGTATTTATTCGATTTGAAATTTGTTTTTTTTAAATTTGTTTTTTTTTATATGTTATTTACTAAGTTAGTAAAGAAACACAGTAATTAATTAATTTACACACACATTAATTTAGTGTTGTAAAAATATTATAATTATTATTCATTCTTTATTGTATACAAGTAAAAGTGAACACCATCCGTATGGAAAGTGTTTTTTTTGTATTGAGAAGTAGTACAAAGTCGAGCTTATCTCTAGAAGAGATCTCTTCCAGCCAACCCATCTGGTGTGATGTAGTATTTAGTTTAAAGAATAGCGAAATTTAAATCATAGGTTAAATAAATTAAATAACGGCATTACATTTAAATACTAGTACGCACGGGAAACAAAGTAAGTTGTTGATTTTGTACGTTGATTGGACCATTCGTGGTCTCGTTCACAGTTGAAACGTCAGCTCATTAGCCCACCTTTTGATGACAGCGGGTCACGATATTTTTTGTGTACGAGGCAAAAATAACTTTTCCGCCGCTGCCAAAACATTTCTTTAACCAAATTGGCGCCGCAACCAGAACTACTATGAGTTAATATAATATTCAAAGTTTTGAAGTGTGCACGCAGTACTGTCAGGCCACTGCGTCTTTGCAAGTAAACCATAATTATTACAAACTGGGGAGAGCACGCGGTTTCGCCCGTGTAAAATCTTAAAATTTACTAAATTCTGTAGCCCACATACGCTAAGGCCTGTCTTATTAGGTCTGTATATCATTAAGCGTGCGTTATACCTTATGTTTTTTTGCATTGTTTAGTGTGGGGCAGAGGCACGTGTCTGTAGTGGTGGTAGAGGTCATTGCCGGACTTCCCACAACTATAACAATAAACTCTGTGTAAATACCGTGTAGGTACGACTATGTACCCCTCAAGCCCACATTACAGTCTCTGCGCAGATACTAAAATAAAGTCGATTTTAATGAAAAAGGTAACATTTGACTTTATACGGGGCTCGGTTCGTTAAGTTCGGTAAACACACGATACGCGCGCTTGATTTAGTGGCTTCTGGAGTTCCGGCCGGACCGAGCGCGCGCGAGAGAGCGTCTGGCGATGGAGGAACAATCGCTTCATAATATTTACAAATGCAAATCACTTTATTTGTCCCAACGTCACACAGCATTAACAGGTTGCTAAAGTAAATTCAAACTATTTACCTAAGTTGTAACTAATTACATATAAATAATTAATCAATTGAATACATATTTAAATACTTATTAATAAATACATATTGTAAGAGGGTAGGTTGATAAAAAATTGGCAGTAAATACGCTGCTGCGCCATTCGGTTCGGGACAGTACTTCGTGAGCTCTCGTGGTCGTGAGTCGAATCTCTGCCCGATTGAGCCTTGAAATTCATCAAGTACTTAGTCTAGTCAGAACCATAGTGATAATTACGAGTAGTTTTGATATTTTTGAGTTTCCTAAAAAGTTGTTATAATTCAAAATTAGTATTGAGTTCGTATTTTTTTAATGACATTTAATAGAAAGCGCTTAGTATATAATAACTTAATAACATATTTTCATTGACTTGAAGTAGGATGTAGGAAAGCTTAGGATTTAATAGAATTGGATACCATGTCGCGGTGTCTAAAAGGGGTCTAGCTCAGCATCATGCTGTGGGGAAGCTCCGACAGCGCTGGTATTCTGCTAGATTCCTACCATCAGGGCACACAATCCTTAGTAACTATGTTTTAATGATTGCTTTGTTTTAATGTTATATTATTTTGATAATATCTGAATATTTAATTTATCAAAAAAACTAATGTAGAAGCATTTATCTGAAAATACCTCAAAATGTGTAAATTGAAAAACATATCGCAGTGGCAGTCAACGCCATCATGCTACTTACTCTACTTCCGTTTTTTTTTTTTTTATGGTTATAAGATAGCAAACGAGCATGCAGCTCCACCCATCCGCTGCCGCCCATGA
>DWLO01001725.1:0-14170 GCA_018245335.1 Dalla quadristriga | reverse complement strand
GTTAAAGGTAAGACGAAATGATGTACTAATGATTTGAGTTAAATTCCACGCGTACGAAGTCGCGGGCAACAGCTAGTTAAGTTATAAAGAAATAAGGAACATATAAAATGTTTCGCGTTTCATGTTTCGCGTATCTGCTGCCAATGCTGTGTATTCCTTTGTTAGCATTAGCACGGTGTGCGTGGAGCAGTAATGCCACACGTAGGTATACAACACAGGCACGGGGGCGCAGTGTGTTCGGTGTTCCGCACGCCGCACGCTTGTCCGACCCGCGGATCGAATTCTAGACATCGCTTTTTCTTTCAAGCCGGGTGAAACGTGTTATTTTGGTGCTTGACATTTTTCTCTGAGAGACATTGACGAGTAGTGAAGCGCGCTAGCGATAGACTTTTTCTATGTAAATTGATCTCTGAACGACTGAGTGGCAAAACATTCGAATTGTTTACCGTCATTATTTTAGCACAAAATTATAGCAATAGATAAACTGAACAAAAGTGTAATGTAATGTGTATTATTATTTTTTTCGGTGACTTAATAGTCTCCTAATGCACCGTGTGACATCGTGATTATTTTAATGAACTGATTAATTTTACATGTATTATTGTACCTATTCTATTTTAATTTTGTATGTCGTTTATTAACATTGTATTTTATATTTAATGTTTAAAAGTAACAACATCTTATCTTAATGTTACTTGATAAACTTTCATAAATGAAATTCCTTTCTTGACATTCCTCTCTTAAGTACCTTATCATCATTATCACGCTTACAATCTAGAATCTAATAATTATTTAAGTACGGCCGCTTTTGCGACGACATCGACGACCGGGGCGACTATACAAGATTGGTTCTCCCTTTTGTTGTGGCACTTCATATTGGCTATTTGTATGGAATTTGGGTTTATTTATGACGGATGCATGGAATAATAAAAATATTATAATAAAAATCTAATAGCCCAGTTCAAAAACTTAGCTCCAGCCTACACTATAGGAATGTTTACAGAGTATAGTGGATTATTGAAGTATTGTATCTGTCGTTACCTTACACACGTAACCTGAATGCTTATTATGTCACGTGTTGCTATGATCCAAAGAATTGGTACATGGACTGTCTTCCAGCATGCAACTATAGAAAAAAATCCAAATTTATTTTATTTTATAGTGTTGTCGATACCATTCTTACATTTGGACTATTCCGAGAACAATATTATAACATAATCACAATCCCAACACTATCGTTTTGTTTGTTATTACTAACAGCTGTTTGGATCAGAGCCAATCGTATTTCTGACACAACACACTAATCAGCTATAGTTTTCTTAATTTGGTGTACAAACAAACATTACTTATTTCTATTTTTGGTAAGCAGGTTATTCCTAGACACGTGGCCTTGTGCTAACATGTTCCTTATATGGTTCATTCTGCCATTAGAGTTCAGCTAGGAATGAATTGGCTCATACAATATTATACTGTCTGTATTGACTACGTATTGTATTATATTATGATAATGGTGTGTACTTTTAATAACATCAACATAGCTAATGATTACCATCACTGCAGTCCGTTTTGTGCTAATATCGCTATCAAATGCGTTCCGATTTGGCGTAAGCGCGCTCATGACAGACGGCGTGACGTCACAAATGACGTCATTACCGGCGACATATTGAACTTACGAGCCTTTGCTCTAACTCGTAAGCACGGTGAGCCAAACGGCAAATTGACTGACAAACTTAAAAATTCTATACAGATTTTTCGAAATGGTGGATAAAATGGAAATTCCCGTAGCTGATGAAAATAATGGAAATGTTGATGGTGAACAAAAGGTGGACAGTACCAAAAAAGAATGAATAACAACATTTGATAACTGCTAAACTAACGTTAGTGACCAAATACCGGGCCGATTTGAAAAGCACGTTTTCGGCGCCGTGAGCAGTCTAAACACGCTTTTCAATTCGGACCAGCGATTAATGTCGTCAGAAGTGTGAGCATTGTAAGTCCAAATCGGACCGTAGGGCATGTCATGTATTACCTCTTTTTTGTTTAACATTGTAAAATTAAATTTAAACTAAAAATCAATAAATTTACAATGATTATCTGCTAAGCATTGAAATTTATCATGACAAAATGCCACGCACCACAGACAATATTGCATAACAAGCGAAATAAGCAAGTCGTGGCCGCATCCATATTGAAAACTGTTTCACTGAGATAAACGCTTCTTATTTTATTTATTGATTTTTTATTATGCGTAATTATCATAAAAGTTCTAATTGAACATTGTCTGCTTAACATTCCTTTGCCTTCATTTTTGAGTTGCTCCCACAGTGCAATCTGTTTGATATTTAGACAACAAGATGGCTATGTATTATATTAAAACAGATTAAATTTGTATTTCTAAACAAAATAAGTTTTATTTGTATTATAACTACCCAGTTAATTATTGTTATGATGAGGTGATATGTTCACTTGCAACTACGTAATGACTTCCTACCATTCTGGCCCACTGCAGGGCACGGTTCTCTCCCTCAACTGCGCAGGTCTGGAGTGTACTCCACCACGCTGCTCTAATGATGGAGGGGTTAGTGGCCAACCCGAGTATCTGAAGTTTTTCAGGCCACCCATAGGCTTACCGACTTCCAAAACCCAGATCAAACTGCTTTTGCAAAGATCGCTGTTGAACAATATTTGCAGAGATGACAAAATAAAACACTTGACAGATTCACTTTGTAAAGTTTCATATTCTGATTATGTGATACTAACTTAACACTTTCACCCCGGCCATACTAAATGCATAATGTATCGACAAATACGACTACTACTCAATTGTTGTGGGCGCCGCAGTGCGAGTTCGAATCGACAGCGCCCCCACACGCAGGGCGTGTTGGCCGCGCAATTGCAACATGCACTATGCACCTATGCACCTATGCATTTACACATGCAATTATCTCGTAAGTACTATTTGTAAACTGCCATCTAGTGTCGTTTAGCGAGACTTCTTAGAGTTCTACTTGTGTTCAAGCTTGTCAGATAAATAGTTTAATTTTTTAATTTTCCCGAAATCTCGAACCAAAGACAAAATATTGTCGCACGCTTGCTCTCGCGTTATGCCTCTAGTGTGGTGACGAAATAGAGGTCGCTACCTTCTCAAATAGACTATTTTTATTTTCGAATGGGCAGGCCCGGCCTTTGCAGCGTCACCGAATACGATAGTGAGTTGGAACACCTCAATCACAATCAGAAGGCGAAGAATTTCTCGGGAACTGTGCTGTGATTCGACGACGTGTGTTGTTTTAGAGACTGACGTAAAGTGGCAAAAGGCTTGCGTCTACGCATATTACAGATTAAAAAAAATCAAAATATATGATCTGACGTTCTGTGCTATAAATAATCTGTGCAATAGCGTTACCAACTTTACTTTCCTCGGAGCATTCGTCCGGGTGAGTTGAGTTTGGCGAAAATGTAAGTATATTTTGTCTTTTACTTTGCCATCTATTGCTCTGTCGTTCCATTCAAAGAACAATTGTGTGGTTCTGCCAAGAAGGGAATTATCTTGAGGTCCATCAAATCTAATCAAAAACTTTTCATTTCATCATACTTTCTTCAGCACGCGTTTCAAATTCTCTTCGCATAACAGTAAAGCTCTAGTAAAGATAGAATAGAATAGAATAGAATTGGAATATGACCAACAAGGGAATTATCTTGAGGTCCGTCAAATCTAACCAAACACTTTTTATTTCATCATACCTACACTTGAGCACGTGTTTGAGCATGTTAAAATTCTCTATTACCCGGGCGCGACAAGTCGAGACCTGCTTGGTATGGGACTCCCCGCTTGTACCGAACGCAACGCCATTTGTATAGTGTGAAGTCACTTCGCTCAGATCTCACTGCCGCGCACGGGTTATACGCATAACAATAAAGCTCTAGTAAAGATAGAAATAGAATTGGAATATGAATATAATTCTCTTCTCAGAACGAGTGTTTGTTGTCGTAACATTTTTGTGTGATGAATAACATTTTAGGTGTGAGCTAAACTAACTCTCTAATCATCAAACGAAGATCGTGCTTGTCTCAGTTTGTTTTGTGAACTGCCTTGCTTTGTTGAGATCCAATATTACTGTTGTTGTTATCATCAAACAACAGTATGTTGGATGTCATCCAGAGCACTGGCATACTATCATCAAACGAAGATCAATCCTTCCGCAGCGCATGTAAGACTGTTTTTTATTAACTCTATTTACTCATGCTTGTCTCTGTGATTGATTTGTGTAGGTCCATTGGTCCTATTTTTTGTATCAAACAACGGTATCTTTGATACAAATACAAAGCACTGGCACTATCATCATAAGAAGATCATGCTTGTCTTCGTGATTGATGTGTGAACTGCCTTGCATTATAATAAGATCTTACTCGCTGATGTTTTTATACAGTGTCTTTGATCTTGTTTGTGTGAAGTCAATAACAAAATTACTGGTACTCATTGTATGTTATTATTTTACAGAACATTTCAAAGGAAAGGACATAAAGCAGCGGAAATTATGCTGGTGTGTATTTTCATGAACATTTCTCAAGTTTTATCATACAAACGTTAAGATTTCCTGATTTACCTACCACAGGTACAATTATATACTTACTTATAACCTTGAAAAATAGTAATGTGACAAATATCCGTGCTTTCCAGTTCCCTGTCGACTTGAAGAAGCTGACACCGGAGTCCGAGCAGACGAAGAAGCTCAATAGAGTCGCACCACACTCAATCTGCTATTTTATGGACGTGAAATGCCCCCAGTGCTTCCATACCACAATAATGTTTAGTCATGCTGCCAAAGCGGTGGTATGCAAAGGATGCCCCAACATCCTTTGCCAGCCGACAAGTGGGAAGGCTCGACTTACTGAAGGTAAAATTACTTTAAATTGTAGAGGGCACGTTAAGCCGTTGGTCCCGGTTGTTATCATCTGATAGCAGTCGTTAAGCCTTGTCGGAGGCCTTCGGGCGGCCTGAAAAACTTCAAACATTCGGGTTGGCTACTAATCCCGTCATCAATCCGTATTGGAGCAGCGTGGTGGAGCATGCTCCAGGCCTACTCAGTTGTGAGGAGAGACCCGTGCCCTGCAGTGGCCCATTATGGGTTGCAGCCAGTAGTCCTATTTGAAACTGGGCACAGACGCGTTGATACCCTTGATGACTAAGGTGGTCGCCCCTTGTATGAGTGTAGCCGACATCCACGAATATGTAGATAGAATTAATTGCACAGATGATCTCAAGATATTTCATAATTAATTTAGCTGCGATATAGTATTATTATTGACATGCCTGTTTTGTTTATCTGTTCCAGGCTGCACGGCGAAAAAAACGGAACACAAGTGCACATTCATCATAACGTCCACTTTTTCCTGTTGAGTGAAGGTAAAATTACTTTAAATTGTAGATACTTCACTGTTGTAGGAATATGGGGATATGGGGATGTTAGTCTAGTTAGTATGAGATGTTAATAGGAATGTAAGTTGGTCAGTATTCGTTAGTATAAGGACTGTGGCAGAAAGAAAGGACTGTTAGCAACTGTAAGTTCGTGTTAGTGATAGTCCGGTTAGTAGTCCTATTCGAAGCGCTCGTGGTCGCGCAGCGAGTGACAAGCGTGATTGATTGAGAATGTTAAGCCGCACTGGTTCCGGCCGGCTAGTGGATGGGTGACTGCTAAAGGCTAAATTTCTTGAGGGCTTCCGTGCTTTGGAGGATACGTTATGTTGTCGTTCCCGGTTGTTATCATCTGATAGCAGTCGTTAAGCCTTGTCGGAGGCCTTCAAAACTTCAGACACTCGGGTTGGCCACTGATCCCTTCACCAATCCGTATTGGAGCAGCGTGGTGGAGTATGGTCCAGGCCTCCTCAGTTGTGAGGAGAGACCCGTGCCCTACAGTGGGCCATTATGGGTTGCAGCCAGTAGTCCTATTTGAAGCTGGGCACAGACGCGTTGATACCGTTGATGACTAAGGTGGTAGCCAACATCCACGAATAAGTAGATAGAATTAATTGCACAGATGATCACAAGATATTTCATCATTAATTTAGCTACGATATATCGTACTATAATATATAATACTAGTAATACTAGTAACTATAAGTAATAATAGTATATAATACTATAGTATTATTATTGACATGCGTTTTGTTTTTCTGTTCCAGGCTGCAGATATAGAAAAAAAATTATAAAGATGTAATAGGTTATGAATAAAATTGTGATAATAAATAAATAAGATAATATTAATAGTATTGTGGTTTCTTTTAATTCACTAACATCCTCCACCGTTGACCAAACTATGCACTAGTGCATAGTTTTCTTTTTATGAAATGAGCGTGGTCCACCCATCCGCAGCTGCCCATGACATTTGTGACTGACCTCGAATAGGACTGTAAAAGGAACTGGGTATGTTAGTCCAGTTAGTATGAGATGATAATAGGAATCATCTTATCTGGGATAGGATTAGGAAAAAAACTGATTTCAATAAAGATTCATATATGAGTAATATGCTATTCCTGTTTTCAGAATTATAGTTGTCTTGTGTTTGATATAGAAAGCCCATTTACAAGATGGATTTTATTAGAACTCGGGGATCAAGTTGAAATTAGTATCTGGCTAAATTGTAGACGTAGGTAGGTATTATCTAAAAATTATATCTATGTAGAATAAACAAGTTTCATATTATTTCATATTTTATATTTTATAAATCTGTAAATAATTTCCTGCGGCATTTGGGGTGGCCGGTTTTTCTGTGGACTCTGCACCGCAAGCCGTTTTACTAATGCGCCTCGCGTACCCCGGTATTATCAGTGATTAGTTATTGTTTATCCTTCGGAATGCCTAAACACGGATCCGTGCAAGTACGTCGACTGACTAACCACGGATCCGATACCAATCCGACGCTTATCGTTTTTGTTCGATTTTAAACTATTTATTCATAACATAAGGTCTAAAATTGTTTTTATTTGAAAACCAATAAATGAACGAACCACAGACAACATTCAAACTTGAAGTGAGCTACGAAACCGATAGTTTACGAGGCATTTGAAACGGCGTATCGAAGTGTGAACATTATTATTGTGCAGTGCGTAATTTTATTCGGTTTACGTGAATATTATATGGAGAAGGTAAGTGAAATTAACTTTTATTTGTTCAATGATAAATAAAGAAGAGGAATAAACAAAGAAACGTAGCAAATACGGTTTATTTTCATGTAATTACGTCACTAAAAATTTTGAACATAAGTAACGGCTCTTGCGAGTTCACTTTCTTTTGTTTTCTTTAGCAGTACAAACAGTTATTATATGATTGTCTTATATCATTTCGAAGGAAATTTTATTATGAACGTAATTTTTACTTTTATTTTATACAGTGAATTGAAAATGTTTGATAAAAATTGTTTTCTTGGTTACCTTGTCGAAGATACACGCACACATTCGCAAACCAAAATGGCGGCACGGTGTATACGTATAGGAAGTCCGCCACGCTGTGTTGTTGGTATAGGTTGTTTTATTTTGTCATATCAAAATATTGATAATTTTTGAAAGTAAATATTATTTGATTTGATTGTATGTTTGTGACGTGATACTCTGCCAGTTATAAATTGATTCTTATATTTTGACAATTAGTTTTTGTAAAATAGGTCATATTTCAGAAGTGGTCTTATTCATTTATTTCTAAATAGAGCTTTTTGAGATAACAAAAAAATACATATAGGATGTTTTAGTCTGTTTCCTAATTTTTAGTTTTACTTGTACCTATCTGTAGGTATGGACTTAACATGTTTTTTTTAATAATTTTGAATCCTGTTCCGTATTATTGCGTAATGTTGGTTTATGATGAAATAAGAGGCAGAGTTGTTATTCATATTACTTTTATATTTTTAAATAAAATCGTTTATAGTTTTAAATAATAATTGCTGTTTTCTGCAGTAATTTACACTTTTTTTAACCCTTTTCTTGCATTGCATGGTAAAACTTTTCTAATTGATAAAAAATAGTGGTGTATATAACACAAGAACAGAGATAATATAACATAAATTTATATTTTTATACGTACTTTTAGGTATACCAGGACAGGGATATGGATACGGATCAAACTCCTTCGACGTCACGACCAATAGTCGTGGCTAGGCCAGTGAATATGACGCCACAGGGGAGCATTTATATGCAAGATAACGAGATGTTGTTTCATTTCTACAATGTTCCTCAGACCCAGTTCCTGTAGCTAATTTCAAAAAGTTCTTTGTTGTGCTCAGTCATGGATTTAAATTAAATTATTTTTGCATAGAAATTATTTTTCTACGTACCTACCTAATTAGTAACGTAAATGTTGAATTTGTTTTATTTTCTTTTGCTTTTTTAGCTAAAGTTAAGGTTAAGGTCGTAACCGGGTATTTACTATTCACTTACATTATCAGTAATTTGGTTGTACATCGTACTTAAAAACCTTCAAATAAATAAATAAAGATAAAATCTCTTTAAGGAAAGGGGTTAATTTCGTTCCTTTCCTCAATATATCGATTATCCTGCGACATACAGGCAAAAAATAACAATTTAAAAAACTATGTCATTCACCTAACCAGGTAATTTATATAATAGATTTTCAAACAAACTGAACCTCCTGTATAGTCGCACAGATCCGTGCTTAGGCATATGAAGCTACAGAATGATGAATCGGATCCGTGCTTTGGCAGATGACGCCTTATCGTAGTGGATCGGATCCGTGCTTTGGCAGATGACGCCTTATCGTAGTGGATCGGATCCGTGCTTTGGCAGATGACTCCATAATAGAGTGGATCGGATCCGTGTTTAGACATACGAGCTCTAGACATTTTCAACGCACACATGCAAAAAATAGAGAATAAAGTTCTCCGACTTTATTCTTGATTTTTATAAATATTTTGTTTTACTGTATACCAGTGCGTTACGTCTTTCGATAGCTCATTTTTTCTACTTTGCAACACAGTAATTTTCATAGAGTATAGATCTCAACAAACGATTATATAGGTCAAACAAAGTTACCATAGTGAAATGACGACCTTTTCCAGTTTTTATTCAAAATTTCTTTATTTATTTACTTTATGTTACAAAAGATGTGTTTTAGTGATGACTAAATACGATATTTATGATAAGTAGTACTTACAAACCACCAATTGCAAGCAGTTATTTATTTATGATCCAAAATATAGCCGACGGAAAGAGCGCAAATTTTACAATTATTGTAGCTCTGAGATGCAATTTCAAAGAGTATTTATCAGTAAATTTCTTCTAAAATGACTGTATTTTTTATTTTTATAGATTATTTGGTTATCATTGAAGAGGAATATATATTTTAAATTCAAAATACTAGTAATATTATATCTCAAAATAATCAATTAGTACAGCAACTGCGGAGTGTAGACAAATTTTGTGTTCAAGTGATTGTGAAATAAAAACAAAACGTGTTATAAAATTGGAATACAGTGCTATATATTCATTAGTTATCTAACCATAATAATCAATCATTACTTTGGTGACATCTGAACAAAAAGACATTTATTTTCAATAAAATCTGAAACAAGTCGCGCGCGCTTACGACCGTGCAAAAGTAACGGCAGTCGGCGGTATCTACTGGCAAGCTGGCCGGCATTCCGAAGGCTAGACAGAAAGCAAAACAACTTAAATTAATCCCTCGGATTCAACAGTACCTACTATTGAATCTGTTAAAGCATAAATCACCCATAAGTATTACTAATTTACTGTGTGATAAAAAATATGAAATTTTTAGTAGTGGGTTGACTTAGGCTAAAATAAAAATAAAAATCCGACTAATCAATGACAGCCAAAGAAGAATAGGAGGTGAACCACCTCCAACAAAGTTGGAACAATCTGAAATAGATAGAAAGTTCCTCAGCATCCTTGGAGAAGATTATGGATCTGGGCTGACCGGTGTCAGAGTCGAACCAAAAGAGCCACCAGTATTATTACAAGTAAGTTGACCTAACTGCAATATACATGAATCATGCAGCATGATGTATGAACATTTATAATACGGAATAAAGGTACCTTCGTCAGGTTTTCAATTTTTCTTCATCATCATTGCAGGTCCAACTAATCTGGACATCTCCCAATCTACTGCAACTGTGAAGCAATTTTACCTAGTAGTTCCATCCAGTGAAATAAGTAATTGATCACTATATTATGCTGCGAGTATATTATGATGAAATTAAGTAGGTAATAATACCCAGTTATATTCGTATTTACAGGGATACCAACAAAGTGGGCCAAATGAAGTAACGGCTTCAGTAGCATCACGCAGTCATGTCAGACACAGATTCCTTCAAATCCACCAACTTCACCATCCAGACGGCACAACAAGGAAGGGCGCAAGGAGACACATCAAGACAGGGTCGGACGAGGCAAACACGGCAAGGACTACAGATGAGACCAGCTGATGCAGGAGAGCGGCTGGTCATATCTACAGAAACGAGGTCGCAAGCAAAGTTTTCCATAGAATGGGCTGTTAATTATCTTGGTGAAATAGTTTCTATACTAAGAACCATACAAGCTGTTAGAGATAATATTTCGTTATTAGAAAGAAAGCGCTTTTTAGTTCGTCAAAACGTAACTACAACACAGAAATTTAACTGAACCCAGATGCACGCCTTTTGTAGCTCCTAAATATTTTCTCACCTTGACACGATGATCGCAGATATAACCACCATAATTAACCAAAACGGTTTTATGCCTTACGTACTCAGTAAGTCAGTAGGTACTGACGTGATTCGCACGCTGAACAGGAGACACCATGTACCCCTGCTTATAAAAAATGCCAATGAGCTGATGCCCCGTGGTTAGGATATACGAGTAAGTTGTCATTGCGGTGACTTGAGCCTCACGGTGGAAAGACGTGAAGTTACCACAATTACAACGTTTCACGGCAATCACCTTGTTCCTGGTAGACGAGCAGGCCAAGACCACTCCGATCTTTCCACTCTTACCCCTACCCATTTCTAATTGGATGACCGCTTTTGTCAGTTCCGCATCCGCACGTGTCTGACGTATATATTATACGCCCAGAGCGCTACAAGCGGGTGGAGCGGTTGACGCAACATTTTTGGACAAGTTTTACCTCCAGGCTGATCTTGCAACACTCTCTCGGTGTAATATAAGCGAAAAGGATTTGCCTGGACTATACGTTAACGATATCTAGTAGAAAGAAAGGCGAATATATGTGTCGATATATTATACTCTGTGGAGATATACTCTGTGCCGGGACGAAAACAACATGGATATAGAGGATTTACTGAAAAGTTATGGACTTCATGCGGTTAACAAATAAGTGTAATAAGTGAATAATACTGTTTAATTGCCAATATTGCCATCAGGCATCAGGAGCTATGATATGACCCATGATGATAAATAAATGAAGACGAATAAGTGAGCCGCTGTTTAATTTCATCACACTTGTAATCAGCGATGTGATTGGTATCGAATTCATCTGATTTATCGTGAAAATGACGAAGGAAGGTCCGGCGTCTTTAAAGTTCAATTGCACGAAAATTAAAAAAAAACACCAACGAAAAATTAAACCAAGGCGATACCGACAATCTCGTCATCAATTAAACCCCCGGAGTATGTTAATTGAAGATTATTAACATACTTACTCCGTTACTGTGAAATGTTTTGTGCGCAATATGAATATACGTGATAGGCATTTATAAAGACTGTTTAGTTAATAAAGTGAAGTGTTGGCGATACCAATAATCTCGTCATCAGTTTCACAATTAAGCCCCAAGAGTATGTTAATTGAGGGTTATTAACATACTCCGTTATTGTGAAATGTTTTGTGCGCAATATGAATATACGTGATAGGTATTTGTATAGACTGTTTAGTTCATAAAGTGAAGTGTTTTCTAAAGCGGTTTTTGATGAAACAATGAGTAGGTGTTCTATACAATTAGTTGACTTGTCTTAAATCAATCAAGCGACTCGGAAAAAGGAGCACATTTCGCGGTCCGGCTAGCTGAATAAAACAAAAACTTAACAATAACAATTTCATCCTACTAATTACAAAATGTTGACTACAAGAATAGACGAGAAAGATTACGGGTAGGGCGTGGCCTCTTATATACGTTCACAAACCGAAGGCACAAAATAGCCTCTAGGTAAGGTAGCTAATCAACACCACTGCCCTGGTCAGTCCAGCGAAGTAGGCAGATGCGTTAGCGCCCCGGGGCCCTTTTAAGTTTTGTTGTACTTGACAGGGGCGTAACGTATTTTACGTACAACCGTGATGGCATCGAACAACAAGCAAACTGATGTACCGTTCTCTTCATCTACTGATGCAGCACCGAATTCACAACGACGCAGACCTTTTCCACGACCCAGACCGAAACTACAGAAAGACACACCCCAACCCAGGAATCTATCTACACAATCTACTAATTTAACAAATGATCCATTATGGTTGGATAGTCTCGTTTTGGATGGCGAGAGAGGTCTAACTTCAGAAGAACCAGTCCGTGAATTTACAGCTGATGCTACCGGGTTTTGCGACCTCGTTGAGCAGGAGTATATCAGATTGCGATCGTCACTTCGCAAAGTCTATTCCGATTAGTGCGTTTGCATACTACAACCACCTATTATGGTGGTACAAGATAGCGATGATCGCCAAGAAGAGGGGAACATCTTCAACCGCTCAAGATCGGTTGATCAATTTTATCGAGGGATATTCTATAGTGACAGGGGCAGGAGCAACTGTTATCAGACAATGACAACAGGGACTGATGGCTAAACGTGCCCTTCGAAGCATGAAGCGCTAAAGAAATGTTGCCACTAGCAGTCACCCATCCACTTGCTGGCCAGAACCAGTGCGGTGTTACATTCTCAATCAATAACAATTGACACTCGCCGCGCGACCACGAGCGCTTCTCAACAGTAAACCAAGCATTATATTTTGAAAAATCTGACTTTTTAAACAGAACATAAATAATAAAAAAAGCGATAAAAATATTATGTGGCACAATATTACCAAATAATATAGCGCTTCCACCTATCTTTTATGACCCCGAGACTATTAATAATTACTTTTTTAAATATTCCAGACATCACACATGTTATGTATGTCCCAGTGGACATTCTTCGAATTCCATAGGTATGGTAATGTAGTCTCCCTCATAGAACCCATTTGTGTAGACAAAACTATAAAATACTTAATCCAAACAAAACAAAATAATTAGATAGCAAGCATTTTTTAGCCCTGTTCAATCCACCAGTAAATTTTATGCCTATGGATGAACCTATTGAGTATGTATACGAAGAGTGGAATCTGGGATTGATTATGAACTGTGCCCTTCATTATGAGAAACATATTTCTAACTAAGTCAGCAATAGTTTTTATAAATTGAAAATTATTTACAAAATAAGGCCGTTTATGACAGTAATATTGCACATCCAGCTGGTTGAGTTACTAGTGCTATCCAAATTAAATTATATGGATGCAGTTTTTGGGCCCCGCTTATTAGGAAGAACTCAAAAATTGATTCAGAGAACAAAATGCCTGTGCTAGCTTCTGCTTCGATATTCAGTTTAGAGGCCACGTTACGCCATTCCTCAATAAAAAAATTGAAAATGAAGCATCGTTTAAAGCTCCATTTAGCTTGTCTTCTTTTCAGAATTATAAAACACCAAGTGCCTGGATATTTATACGAAAAGATTTCTTAGGCCTCGAGTCAGAGGTCCCACAGTACCCAGGAGTGCTCGAAACAGCTCACAATACAGCTTCATGGGTCAGCTGCTTTTAGCGGTTGTTTCGGCTATGAAGCATCGAGATGTTGGAATAACATTCCTCCGCCGATAAGGAACCTGCAAAACATTCACGAATTTAAATATATGTTAAAACAACCGTCTTTAACCACCAAAAAAGTCAGGAAACGCTAAGTGAATATACATAATACTTACGTATATACCGTGCCTTATGAGTGAATATTTATGTTGATCCATTTAATATTCAAAACTGTTGACATTTTGTTAACATAGTTAATTGCATAATTATAATTACAACAAATTTTATGTAATATTTTAAGGTTATTTAATTGCCAGTCAGAAGACGCGGTGCCATAGAGCAGACTAGATAGGAAAGCATAGATAGGGACACGAAAAAAGAATC
>DWLO01001724.1:0-14171 GCA_018245335.1 Dalla quadristriga | reverse complement strand
CACGCACACTTTACCCGATCGGCACCCGTTGCCGGCAGCTGTTGCCTAAGAAGGGACACATTTACAATCGTCAGACAAGCGAGATAATCGAGATACCTACTTGTGATGTTTAGCACTGACCCCTGTTGTTTTGTCAAGTACCACGGATTCCATAAATCTGTTTAATCTTTTCAAATTTTAATCTGTTATAATACACACTTCGGTGACAAGAGTATGCAGAAACTTTATGACTGACAGTCAACGATGTATCGAAGCAATAGAGGAGGTATCACGGCCAAAACGTCATGTGCGAATGCATGTCGTCATCTGAAGCGCTTGACTTAAATTTGCTTCTAAGCGGGCCACAAGTCGGATATTTGAATAAAAACTGCGTATCAAGAAATGTTTGTATGAAAACAACATGGTTTATTTCTTATTTCATGTAAATAATGTAAACGAACCGTATTTTGGCGGCGAGGTTTTCCATGCCATGCCATTTATATTTTTAACTATAGTTCTAATACATCGTTGCTTACAATTTGGTTTGACCTCGAATTAAGATATTTCATGAATAAATTGAAGATTAAGGCCTACACATTTTCTAACTTGTTGTTTTACTAAATGTACAACTTAATGATCAGCACTTCATTTCAACGACTCACTAAAGAAAATATTAACTGCTTCTGACGCTTTCCGGCGTAACAAGGTTGAGACTCCATGCGATCTTCACTATAGAAATGGTTTGCGATACAATCGCCACGCTCAAGGAAAGTGCCATTTGGTGTAAAAGGTCCTCAATTTGTCACGTCATTTCAATTTGTTTTCGGTACCTTACGCCACTCAATAGCTTAAGGCCCCAATAGTGCTGTTAGGTAAACGTACACAAATAATTATGAGATCAAAGATATCGTGAAACGCTTAAGACGATCATGGTCTTAAGTAAACCTTTATGACATGTTAACCAAATGTTAAAGAGATTCAAAAACCATAGACAAACTTTTGTTAGTAACTGCTCATGTTTTGATGATTCACAAGGGTGAGAATATTTACTAAGATTAGAAAAAAAATCAATGAACCAATATATATTTACGAAAAACAGCCTTTGGTGCGTGCAAAATCGCTAAGCGCGAATTGAAATTCTTCGAACGTTTTGCGAGATTGAAGAGGCTTTTATGGAAATGGACTGAGCGTGCATCGGACGATAGGCGCCCCGACGTAGAGTATTACACTACCGATTTAAATATTTACGCCCCTCCCGCAATTTGGCTACACCTGATGTTTCACCTATTTGTGCCTTCCTGTATTGCAGTCCTATTATCATCTGGTGCTGAAAGGGTCTTAAACAAAGAGTCACTTGTTGTACATAGTCCTTTCAGGAACGGAGCTTAACGTATTTTCGAGTAAATGGTAATACATAATGCCTTTATAAAATTAATTCATCTTTTTTGTTCACAGTAAAACAAAACTGTTGATAAAAAACGTGCGTAACTTTCGTACGTACGTTTAATTAACGTTAACGTTTAATTTTACTGTGAAGTATTTACATATTAACTAAATAAAAAGTAGAATCTTTATTATGGTTAAGATTTATTTAAATGATTGAATCAGGTTTTTTCAAATGATAACTAGTTAATAAATCAGACATCAATGACTGAAATGTTATAATTTTTAAAGCCGATACTGATTTATATATCAGTAACAAATATATAATTTATTGTTATTTAAATATTTCTAATTTAACTAATGTTTTATGACATGCGTCGAGTGTGCCGCTTATAACGAAGTAAATAATTTCATATCATTTCATAATTTCATTTCATATGACAATTAATGATGATTTCATTGCCATTCATAAACCAGCTTGTATAAAAACAAATAAACAGCTGTAGTTTTGCTAAACTATGTTATTTGTTGTATCCGCACCATCACGGGAACGCACGCCACGCAGCTCGTAAATTATTTAACGCAAAGCCATTGTTTTGACGCATGCGGCATTTTTATGTCTGTCTGCGCTTTTTTGCCATTGAAATGATTTGGACTCAGCCTTTGATGGACCCGACATGAATATCGTTATAACTAGGATTTGAATTTGAACATGAATTTTATGTTAAAGCTGTGATATAAACGTCTACTAAAACGTCAAATACAAATACAAAATATTTATTCGTGTAATAAGGTTGATTGGTACATTGGTGTTCTAATTAGGCAATTTAGCTTATTCTGTCATAATATGTCGTGCCAATATTTTTCTTTAAATCTTTGACTAATACCTAGGTTATGTATATTATATTTACACAGACTCTATTCCGATTTACACCACAATATACCATAGACTACATTTGAAGGCAGGAATTATTTTGCAAGACCTAAATAAAATAATATTAATTTAATCACGAGGCCTTGGCCGCGGCTGCGCCCGCATAATAATTTATCCCACAGAAACCGTACATTTTCCAGGTTAAAAAGAAGCACATAAACTATCACTTTGTAAAGCATCACGTCGATGCGTCGCTCACAGCTTCTACAACGTGAAAGAAGGACCAACCAACAAAAAACTTTCACATTAATTTATAATATCAATGAGGATTCGGCTACATTTTACGCAGTTACAATTTGAATATAAATCGATCAGTCAGATCATATGACAAATGGAGGAACAATACCGAGATACTAATGGATGCTCGTTTACAAAATGGTCAAACTGAATTCAATTAAATTGAAAGTGGACTCGCATTACACCTAGTCATTAGCATGCACAATTTTTCATCGAAGTTGTCATTGCACGCGTCAATTATTCATGGAAACGGATTTATTGGTGCAGTGACAAATGCGAGATATTTACGACAGCTCAACACAAAAGGTAGAAGGAATTATCCGGATAAAGTTGAATTGCTTTATTTACCAACAAAGTCATTGCTGTTAAAGGGTGCTTGTACACTTATTTGTGACTTATTAATAAAAAACTGGCCTAACTAATAGTAATAAACTACATTTTTAGTGTAGGACAGCAAAATAAATGTTTACTTTTGTAAAATGCTTTTTAGTTTTTATTTTAAAATACTCTGTCACGTACCTACCAAATGTCTGTGTGTGTAATTCTGCAATAAATTCTTAGCGTTCCATTTTATTCTAAAAGCCTTAACAAGAAAACATATTATCATGAAAACCGAATTATTCACGTACCTACCCATCATAATCTCCACTCATCTCATCTTATTCCATATTAAATAGGTTTATTACCTTAGGATAATCCGTCGGTTGCACCTTAAATTCATAATAAATTCCGTCGATCCGGGATCAATATGGATATTAAAATATGGTGCTCTCTCAAGCAGAAATCGGCCGGATTGGCGCCATGTTTGATTTAGAATGGTGACTTCCGGGATCAGAGTATGAATTAAGGGCCGTTATCTGCCCCGGAAGGCTTGCGATTGAGACTTTGAATATTCGTTCAATAAATTTGATGATTATTACCTTCGAGTACGCCCAACTCCATCTGATTGAGGCGTTAATGTTCGTAGCAGATACGGTTTATAGTCACCGAGGCTTTGCCCGCGGCTCCGCCCGCGAATACTTCCTTTATCTATCCCACAGAAACCGTGCATTTTTCCATGATACAAATTAACCGTCAATCTCCGGCCCATAACATATCTGTATGCATAAAATGTTGAAGCGAGAAAAAAGGCAAATAAACAAATACACTTTCACACTCATAATAATATTGGATTGAAATCAAAATTATGGCCGTAACAACATCTGTTTTAGCCGTGGTGCAGACCACGGTTTGATCAGACAACAGTCGATAAAAATAGATGTATGTTATTAGTAAAGAAAGACGGACCCCGCGTCACCTACGTGAAGCACCCTGACTGACAGATCTATTCGTACATATACAAGCCTCAAGCTCATACTTACATCTTAGCGTACTGAACGACCGGCATTTGCATTCATCCGGCACATTCAAATTACGCAGACATAGATCGTACGGTGCTTCAGTTTCGCATGAGGGGCGTGGAGTCCTTCTTTTTTTACTAGTCCGTGGTTATTCCATAATTATTATCACCGGGGCGATCGAATGAAACAATAGAAGGGAGAGCCGATTTTCTACGCTCTCCCGGTCGGCCCGCTGTCGCTGCGCCCTTCGCTGTCATTGTAAACGCGGCTTAAGTATTGATAGCAGAGAAACGGCGAATCGTGTAGATCAGGGAAGTAAAGACGACCGATGAACTTTGGACGAAATCGGTCAGCAACCTTCCAGTCCTCCCGACTCAAATCGGCCGCTGTCAAAAACTTTCGGGCCCAAATAAGCTGACCCATTAAAAGCGCTACCTAAATGTTTTTACATTGCGAACCTTAGAGACGAGATCCAGATTTCAGAGCTTTATACAAAACAAGAGGAATACTCGGGTAGGAAAATTTACTATGGAAAGTAAGACGCAATTATATTGTAAGTTTTGAATTACACAATGGCTAATACTACGAGTACTACAATAATACAATGTTGTAATCATCATCTTCGGGCTATGCTTTGCCAGGAAAACTCGCATGTAAACGGTTCGCAATATAAAGAAGTATTATGCTAAAGGCGAGTCGAGCCTATCGCATCGCGATTATCAGATAGAGAAAGCCGAGAATTTCATACGTTTAGATCCTATCACCTTCAATTTTGTATTGTACTCCACGTCAAACAGACAGTAATAGTTGATGGAATTCTATTCTTTATTAATGGGGGGGAAAGTCAACTATCATTAATCTCCGATAGTGTAAATGACGTTTGGTTTTCAAGGCGCATCTCTGTCTCCCACGATGAATCGGTCATAAATTACCTCGTTATGGTGCCAAGTGATCGACGTCTGAGATAATCATTATCATACAAGCTTGCAGTTAATTGATACTCGTATGCGTATACTTATTTATATGTGATCACTACCCGCACTCCGTACTTCTTAGTAGTACCATACTGTATGAAACGATAGGGGCTTGGAAAGTTTAGGATGAGTAAAAATCTAGGTAGGTATAACTAACAGCTACTAACCGGACTATCACTAACACCGACTGACAGGACCTACACTGACCTACAGTCCCTAACAGTCCTTTCTCCCATAGTTCTTATACTAACGAATACTGACCAACTAACATTCTTATTGACATCTCATACTAACTGGACTAACACCTCCAGTTCCTTTTACGGTCCTATTTGAGATTTGTCACAGATGTCATGGGCGGCAGCGAATGGGTGGAGCTGCATGCTCGTTTGCTACCTTATTCAGATAATAAAAAAATTAGTAAAATTTAAAAAAAAAATCTGAAATCATTATAAAAATTGAGACGAAGGGAGTTACTGATTTTGATTCGAAATTTAAGTATCGAATTTCAACCTAGAAGCTGGTTTTTAGAATTTTATAATTATTTTTGTTATCTAAAGAAAACCAGGCCGAACCACAAATTGCCAGGGCATGTACCCAGTGTAAAGTTAAAAAAACAGTACAAAAAAAATTGACCTCGCAATGTGCATTTACAATAGGTGTGTTACTATTGTTTTGGTGGGCGTGCATGTGAGTCGACAAACGGAACACGCCTACTTAAGCATATTATTCATTGTTAACTCATGAACTCTTGTCTGTTTGTCTTATAAAAACAAGGTCATTTATAAAAATTCTGCCAGTAGAACTGTATACCTACCAAAAAAACAATCCAATGTCAAAATAATGTTGCCTATTGCCGTTATCTACACAGATTACATTTTTTGGCTACAACTCCCCTTCTAGGTGAGTTCTAGCCTTTTCAGTTCAAAACTTTTGGATAATTAAAGGCATAGTTATGTAAGTTCAATATTTAAAAAAAAACACTTATTTGTACTAAAATGAATGCCATGAGTATTTATCAAATACACTTTAATAATAACTAATGGTTCTCCTGTTCTCCGTCAATATTATATAAAAGCTAAAGATTTAAGATCCCGATACATACTCTCAAATCAAATTTAACTTAACTACAATTCAAGTCAACTGAACTTTACTTAAATCCCGCATTAATAGACGTTAGGAATCGATTATTCATGAAAGATCGGCTGTGCGGTTATATGTTAGTGCCTATTAGAAATAGGTATGACCTCACAACTAAATATCTACAGAATAAACCAAATCTAAAGCAGTAAGTTTTTAAGTACGTACCAGGTTATAGTTCAACCTGTGCGAGCAATTTGCAAATCTGATAATAATAATAATATAATCGAAATCACAGGAGCATTCAAACTGCAATTTCGTTACGCCGAGCAGATATTGAATTTCCCTGTGGAACGGATTCGGGAACACTCACGGGATATAATACAGCAAACCGAATCAACTTTCCACTCGCGTCCATTGTAAAACGAAACCACGTTTGAGATTTATTTCAATTATTGTGGAGTGGACGATAAAAGCACCTGAGGATACATTACGAGAAAGCTTTCGTTAAAGAGAAAACTTTCTTATGTTCCCGAAAATGATTTTAAAACTTTGTTTGTAAGTCTGTAACTAAGCAACAACGACTGAGTGAAAAATACACAGTAAAGTTTTAATTTTACTCGAAGGTAAAAAAAAACATTTCAAAAGCGTATTCATCAATATATTGTATTTATCAACTTAGTACCTACAGTACCGTCATACTCTAGGTACTTGGTATATGAATGGTACACTTAAAACTTGTTTCCACACACAAGCCATCAATAAAACAATTAAACTGTAAACCATGTCTATTACAAAGCCCCAAATGTTTATCGGATGAAACGCATCGATGTACATTTATGAATGTATTTCCACCCTTTATTCATTTTCAATCAGTGCTCACGATTCATAATCCAAACAAGGTTGTTAAGTGTACGTTGGCGAGCTATGTCTATTAAATATCCGTAATATGAGGGTTCATGCAATTAGGGTTGTCCAGGGAATGTAGCTGTCAATCAGGATGCACTGAAATCCTGCGGTTATACAATACCGGTGACCGGGGAAGCAGCCCTAACACAATTCAATCAGGTGCGTATTAAATATCAGTTTTAGGTAGATATAGGATGTGCTATCGACGAGCCCTCAGGCGTTAATGCTCCAATGTTTTGACGGGAAGCGATGGGAACTAACAGCTATGGGAATTCATAGCTGTTAGTTAATTAACTTTATGTCAAACACATTTTTATCCTATGGTACTAGATTCTACTTGAAGTAGCTTTACTAAAGGTTAAAAATGCACGTGTTTCACAGTCTTGTTTTTGTTTAATTTTACAACGAAATCGGAACTGAAATCAAACTGCGGAAGTTGATTTTGCAAAGGAAATGTCTTCTTTTCAGGTACCTACATTTTCAATCTGTTATTAAAAGGCTTTCTTTTCTTGTCTTTACACCGAAACCTGATTAATCGTTTTCCTTTGAAGTCTTTGTTACTGTTCAATAACACGAAAGAAATTAAACTGTCGTCCATTTATTTCTTATTGCGACGCCTTATGTCCAAAACAAAGTAAAATACGATACAATACATCGAAGTCCTTGGCAGGCACCTAATTGCATTGGCTTGTCGTCAATTAAGCCGCGGAAGACAAAAATAGAGTAACTAAAGCGCTCTAGCCCCGCAGCAGTCTAGCTCCAGGCTCTCGGAAACCTAATACCGGTTGCAGACCGAGAGGAGATTTCGTAATAAATTAAACTTTAAGTCGTACGTTTTTGGGGCGAAAAGCGACCGATTTAGAGATCGCTTCCCTCTTACCAACGCTGAATGAAATGCTTTTATTGCAACGACGTTATATAACTCACAAGTAGATATGAGCGTAAAGACGAGAGCCTCGGGATAGCATTAAATGTTTAGATACACTTTTGCTCCAAGTGTTTGAACTCTTTTGTCCGATTATCCTTTACTTGTTAACTTTAAATTTGAAATACTCAGAAAAAAAATACTCTGAAGATTAAACATATTAAAGAACGAAGCTTAATAATGAAATCGCTCATGCACTTTAGTAACAGTAGTGTTGTTGGTGGTAACGTGGGTCCGCGTCGTTCCGGTATTACCTATATCATGTTGTGAGGATACTACTGGAATTTGATACTCGTGAAAATGTACACGATAAAGACAATAGATTAAAAACATCTGGACTTGTATGTGTTTTTTATATGATGGTTATAGCAAACGAGCTTGCAGTTCGCGGGGCTGTTAGTTAATTAGTTAGTCCTGTTAGTATTTGGCGTTAAAAGAAATATTAGATGGTATTCAATAGAAATAGGACTGCGGAAGTTAGTACTATTGTGTAAATTAGTCCTGTTAGTAAATATTAGTAATCATCCATTTAGTAATCGTTTTTATTTGTCCTATTTGAAGCTGGTCACAGATGCGTCTCTATAACTGCGGACTGAGGTAGTCGCCTCTTGTATAAGTGTAACCGGCATTCACACCATTCCGACCAGAACACAATTGTTGAAAAACAAATTATTCCACGGCAGACATGGGTGTGGTGGCGGTACCGCCCCGGGCGACCCGTATACAGGTTCTACCGAATCGTGTTGACGCCTGCGGACGTAGTAATTTGTAATAAATCTTGCAGAACGTAATTCGAATGCATATTGTATTCGGTCATTGTTATTATTTAGCTGCAAAAAAAATAACATCAAAGTAAGTTAAGTAACCCTCGTCATTTTGATTCGGATAACGATCTAACAAATTGTTCAAAACTTCTAGGACGGAAAAACAAAATCTGACTCAGTGATTTCCGTGATTCAGGTCGTTTGGGAAATTTGACTCTTTTCATAAATCACTGTCGAAGTCCACGAAAGGCTTCCAGGAGGAATTTGACGGCCTCTTAAAATTTTCCCTCGAGGCGTTTGAGCATCAAGGGACCCCTCATTGAACGCTCGAAAACATCGAGCACGTAACGGTAGCTCAACTAATTAATTAGATAAGTAATTTAAGTACGACGTCTGTATTTGCTCAGGATGATTTTAACGGAATGGAGATTCATTTAACGAAAGCGAATAGAGCTGGTTGCACCTGCAACCCTCTTCCATGTTCCACTGCTGGGCTTTCTCAATACATCTGGAGGCTTTATGGAACACTCTATCAGACTGTTTCAAGTGGACAAGGATATTATTTATTATTTATTTATTTCACTCATTATTACAAAACCTTATCTAGGATTACAAAGGGCGGAATGCCAAATGGAATTCTCAATGGGTATGTTTTGATAATTTATACATAAAATTATTAGTAACGTCTTCCTTTTTGTTTTCAGTTATTACAATGCGTTACCTATGACAATTACAATAAGAGTCCAAAATCCAAATCAAAATAATCACCTTTTAAAATAAAAGTCGACATTGGGTCCGTAGATATACTTATTATGTTCCCAAAATTTCGAGACCAAATACTCACTCTTCAACCCGTGCATCGTCTATGAAAAAATCTGCAGGTTAATTGCGTAACGTAAAGCGCGCATCGCTGGTATCGCATCGTTGGTAACGCATTCATCAGATCTTTCGTGCAAATTTGAACTTTAGCGACGCTGACCGACGTCTTTAAAGTTCAAATTTGCACAGCAGCAGTATAATTAAATTGTTGGTTTCCAAAAATCTAATGCCTATTCTAAATTCAAATCGGCGCACAAGGTACGACACCGGAATTTAAAAAGCGTACTCATTTAAAAAATCGCTTTACCATCATAAAGGGTAATGAGTGCTTGCGTGTGAGCCCTTTCGATGAGGCGCTTTCAAATCCCAGCCAATTGCCTGTTTATGCGCCCATTTTGTTTTGCATTCAAAATCGTGAAAAAATAACCTCGTGCCAACTGTCCAATCAAGAAGACCTTACAGATGAGCTGAAAGACGAGGATAGCTCAGACTTTTAACTCTCTAATGAACGCATTAGACTTTTTAATAATTTGTCATGATTAATTTGAAGTGATACAAATCTGCGCAAACATTCAAATCAGACCATACTTAAAAGTTCGCGTGAGAGTTTTTATAAACTATTCAATAAGCGTATCTGGTGTCTAGGTCCCTAGACTAAAGTTCACATTCTTTGGACTTTTTTTCGTTTTACCGTGCACGCTTGGCACGCCACTAGAATATGGATGGCGCAATCCTTTCTACTGCTCTACAGGACACACAATGTCGTACTCGCATCGCTTGACTCTAGAAAATAAAATATAATAGGCCGCTTAGAAAATGCAGAAAGAACGATGAACGTTTTAAACCGGCCAGTGATCGATTTCTAATATATTAAATTATTGAAAAGAAAACAAAAACCTGCAAGAGCACATATCTGTAAAAAAAAAGAAATTATTTATAAGTTATCGCATGCGGAAACAAGAATATACCTACCTACTATAAAAATATGTTTAAAGTTTTCTGTTTCTGCCAGCCATACCTTTTTAAATATTCATATTTAAATCTTGTATTTTTCAGTTTAATTCTCTTGCAGTCTGGTTACTCCTTTTTTTTTTAATCATTTAAGTTATTCCAAACTTTTTAGTTTCATATATGAACGAGTTGTCCAATTAAACGTCCCACGCGCAAGTAAACGAAAACTACACAAGCGAAGTACAGTCAAAGTTACTTTATAGAAAAACTAAAACAAAATTACAAAACATTACAGGGACGGCGGCCATATTGATTTTTCCCACTTAAAGCTCTGAACTGACAATAAAGCGATGAGGACACTACTCTTTTCAAGTTGAAAATCCGCTTGACATACTTCCGCGATTGTTGATTCTCAATAACAGTTGGAAAAATATTTTCCTGTTTGATATTGTTTTGCTAACAATGTCAGGGAACCTCGTTACGGAGCCCCATCGAGTACATACCCTTGGAGCCAACACCGCTCACCGTGCCAATATTGTATCAAGTTGCAAAATAAAGTGCACGCCATAACGAGCGACTCTTCATTTAATAACGGATGACGAAATAGAGAACTGAATTCGGACAGATTCAATCAAGTGTTCTCGGTGCTCGTGTACTGGAAATTTCCCTATATTCATTTGTGAACTGATGTATCACCAATATTATTCGGATTTTAAAATATATTTTGTGCATACCGCTATGAAAATTGAAGGTTAATTTAAAACATGGAAATGATTGATCTATATCCGATTTCATGCAATGTAGCACAGTTAAGGCCAACTGTTTTAAGGCCGAGCAAACTAGATATTACGTATTTACCGTCATTATCGTCATCATCACAACCCATCACTGGACCACCACTGGGCACGAATGTCTTCTCAGGATGAAAAGGGAAAGGCCATTTCAAATAATTCACATTCTTTCACATTCTTCACCTTTGAAAATATGATGAACTCTCAGGCATGCAGATATCCTCATTGTGTTTTCCGCACCGTTAAAGCAGATGATATTGAATTACTTAGAAGAAGATTACGCACAGAACTTAGAAGAATCATAGGTGCTTCGAACCCCGGATCCCCCGAGTACGAGGCCGAAGTCGTCACCACTCGGTATCATAGTCAAAATGCAGTAAAACTCGTTCTAACGTGATTGTTCTAGACAACGCTTTGAATGATCGGAACCGCTACCTGTTAGATAAGCTTGTTTGTTCAACCAGCGTCATGTTACACGTCGGCGTCGCTTGAACAATAACCGACTAATCTGTTTGGGCATCTACAACACAATTAATTTAAGCGCAATCATGACAAAACAACGTAGGTACTCATATATTATGTCCGATCGTACAGCAATACAAAATCACACAAAATACGAACAGGTAGATGATGGTTTTGCGCCATCTTAGGTTGGGAATAGCAACGCTGTACATTCTAACGACTAGGCATATCCCAGTGCATACGATGCTTCAGTGTACTGGCTGTTTCACACTAGCGTTTACAGCGTAGGCGTTTGATAAACGTATGCGCAGCGCAGTCGCCGCGACAACGTTGTCGGGTGTATGTAACGTTAGCGTCGCATGCATGATCACCACATCGGTTTGTTGATATCATTAACAAAATGGATTCTGACGAGGACTTCTGTTAGATTTGTTTATAAAAGAGAAATTATTATTAAAACCAATGAATCAAAATAAAAGGCTACGGGAGAACCCGTTCAAGAGTTTGCGATCATGTGAAAGCGATTATTTTGTGCTATACTGTAAGCATATAACAAATAACTCAAAATAACAGGAACTGGTACGGGTGGCAATTATAGCGGGGAGAGGTCGGATGCAGACACCATTGTTCATGACGTTACGAGTATGCTGCGATGTCGCATGTTGCGGCGTCTGCGTTGCTCATACGTCTATCGAACGCCTACGCTGGAGCAACGCTAGTGTGAAGAAGGTCGTAAGCGGAGGTTACACGTATGGTATAATTTAAAAGCGCGTGACCAGGACCGGAGATCGCGACAAGCCACTGCGTCGTCTGCGTCACCAATGGCACGAGCCAAAGTCTGGACTAGACTGTTAAATGCAAGACAATTATTAATCGAGTTGATAGACAACAGTGTCCTTACGTGTGCATGCGCGCAAGTTTTATTTACACGATTTACTATTAAGAGCTATTAAGAGCATGCCGCTAAGACGAAGCCTGTAAGCATGGCTGAAATGCTTATTATTTCACCAAGCGTAATGTGAGAAATTATCAATTGGAAGCGAGTGTTAATTTCATGTACTTAGTAATTAAAATTAAACAAGGTGTTAGTCTTTACCGAGAAGGAGCGCGCGAAAAACTTTTTATTCTGAAGTTTACGCCCAAAGTCCGTCAAACTAAAAGCAGAAATATTGATGTTCCGAACTCCGGAACGTCCAAATCAATTACTTTAATACTTTCCTGTTTGGCCAGGTGAACATCAAAATGGTAAGCTTTTTCCATTTGTATGGAAAAGTAAGCGGCTTGCGTGCCCTTTAGTCCAAATACATATATATAAAGTAAAGTACGTACATCATAGGTAGGCACATTATGTGGCACATGGTAAGCGGTTAAATATGCCATTTCTAAATTATACCTGATCTGTGGTTCTATTATGTGGCCGATCAAATCCGTTTCTGTGTTATTAATGCCCGAAGCAATTGAGCCCCGAAGCCTTTATCTTTTGATTGACCTGTCGTGTCGCATGTGATAGAATGGAACTATGGCTGCGGTTTTGCGACACATCTATATTACGACTACATTGAATAACAAACGCAATCAATCAACGTTTCTATGTAAAGCGCTTAATGAGACTGTTGAAATACAGTTATTCTGTTTCGTGAAAATATTTTTAATGATTCCCTGACAAATCGTTTTATAACGTAACCGAGTGATTATTCGTGAAAACAGACTGAATAATATTGCTTTCTGAATAATCTGTTGACGTTATTTCGCGCTCCCAGTATTCTGAATTAATCACATTTACTCGGTAATCAACCCTACAAGCTAAGCCTCAGTCAATGACATGTCAACCACAGAATAAGACTTTTCTTATATAGTACTACACAAATACCCCAACAACACAGCGTACCTAGTCCGGCTTCCGTCGGAATGCTTCCACATGCAAATGTATATCTTGGTGCATGCATAAAATACCACATTTTTGCATCAACTCAAAAGCTATGCGTTATAAACAGTCTATTGAGGTAAGCACGAAGAGAAATATTTCGCGAAAAGGTAACGCTTTGCTAGTTTTTCGCCATAAAGATATATACTTTATTAAATAGCTTTTCTTTAAACCACAATGAATCTCTAAATGCAGTTGGCACTTATATTAAGTTTGGTTGCAGAAATAATTTAGCAACTGTATTTTTTTTTCGACATTCATATTTTACGCTATCCCACTTAATGATTTAAAAATGTTTTTCTTACTTAATACAATTATATTGGCGAACCATTTTAATGAGTACAACCATTTTTAATGAGAACGCATTATCGCACGGCCATGGAAACTCTAGAGTACCTACCTACCTATTAACACAATCATTTCAAGTTTTGACCTGTAGATAGATTTACTTATTTACGTGCATTCTGGTCTACGCGCAGATAAAACCAGATAAAAACTAGATTTAAATGAGCTAACAGTTGGTAGGCTTAAATAAACCTACTGCCGAGTTAATTAACGTTGTTAGTCCAATAAACCTGTATCAAAGGAAAAGTCACTGCGAAATAAATTAGACAGATCCGCGCATACGATACACACAAATCGAAACACGATACCTACCGTCTACGGACTAAACAGGACATAACAATTAAGCAGTTTTTAATA
>DWLO01001723.1:0-14171 GCA_018245335.1 Dalla quadristriga | reverse complement strand
GGTGATACCAATTACATGTCGGAATTTTTGTGAAGTGATGTAAAGATAATAGGAAATAATCATGCAGTGACCTTAAGTGGCTATAGATAGATCGATAGAATACTTTTCATTGTACACACGAAGTTATTACAATAAAGATACTATTATGTATCTTTACATTTAAACGTGTTTTTTTTCTTTGCGTTTGTTTTAGTTCTATTCAAAGTTGGTGACAGATGCGTTGCTACTCCTGAGGACTGAGATAGTCGCCTGATCTATAATAGTGGCTTGCGGTCCCTTCTCCTTCCTTGCCTTATCTTTCAAACCGAAACATCTTGCTTCAATAACAATTAAGTACTTCACAGCCGACATTGGTGCGAAGGTAATGTGCATGCACCCTCGGCGTACCGTGTAGGTGCAGGTTCTACCAACATAAGATTATAACTCTGTAACGATTTCTCTCAATTCCTAGGTAAGTTAACACCTTTAAAGAGCAAGTGATAGCAATTAACATTTAACAAGCAAAGTTGTGCGGCAACTTCAAGTCTCGAGTTTCGACACATTATTTATCAAATTATTTCAGAAACTTTATCTCCAAACACGCGCGTAAAGATGTTTGTTCGGAATTTGTACTTTATAATTTGTGGATTTAAATTTACTTTCAATGCTTGTTGGATTCACGGTGTCTAAATTGTTTTGTAGGTCTATTTAAACTTTTGATGTGCTTATTCTGTCGTTCTGTTAATAGAAAAGGAACTTCGATAATGTAACCTTAATTTTAATATGTTTGACTATAAATACTCAGATTAAAACAAGTAGGTAGACGGTACGCTCCTACGTCGAGTTACAGAAAAATGGGCTAGATGCAAATACACTGCGAGATTTAATAAAGTGCAGGCTTCAACATCACATTTTCGACCTACAAGCACAAATAACTTGAACACTAGTGTCCGTACTAATAGACCGATCTCAGTGTCGCCCTTAAGTGCGATATATCTGATACGTTCTTAAGGTGAGGTCAGCATCTTAAGATCAGCGCTATTTAATAAACACATACAACAGAATCTCACCTCCTGATTCAACTCTTCACCCCTAATTTTAATGAACTCTTGAATTTAGGGGTCCCTTAAACTTAACGTAGGGCTGAGTTTCGTTAATTAACAAGACATACTCAGCTGATATCGGGAGCTCAAATAACAGCTCGACCTTTGTTTATTAAATAGTTCATCATCTTAAGTTATTATTTAAGAGGCTACTTAAAACTTAGATCGACATTTTAATACGAGCCTAGGACTTGCATGAGTGGATGGCAAACTGCCACTATACGTTGTAGGCATCCCCAAAACCCAAAACGATAAGCATCGTCGTTCCTTATCCTTATTCATACAGCTAAGGAATGGAATTCCTTGCCAGCTGCGGCGTCTGTGTTCCCAAAATGTTATAACTTGGACCTTTTCAAGGCTAGAGTTACCAGGCTTTTTTTAAACAAGCGTGCCTCATTATAGACCATACCCAGGCATAAAAATCAATTGCTTCAGGGCAGAAATGAGTGTAGGGGTAGTATTATCCGGTATTTCTGAATTATACTCGTAGTAGATGAGTTCCGAGTAGTACGCAACCTTTGTAATTGAAGGCTTTTGAACATTCGTTTATTTTTTTATGTGGTGAGAATAGCAAAAATTTGACATTGTGATCATGATATCCATGGGGTTATGAGGAATGGTTTACATTCCGATATAGGTATATAAGTCTCGAGCTGGACCACAAAAATATAAATTATTTACAATGTCATAACACTAGCTACTTCGTTGCCGTAGTTAAGCTCACTTCACAATAGTAATGTCGGTTCACAGATGTAGACAAAACAGTTGCCCTAAACAGTCTTTTGAATAAGATAGCATCTTCGCAAAGGGGCTATCATTCAGCGGAAAGACGCTCGTGTGTAGAAATTCCCACAAGAGATCTTCTCTTTACTTTCTAAAACATCATGCCGAGTTTTATTTTGCTCTGCATTTTATTGTCCTTACTTTAACTATGATGTTATGACACATAAACATAAAACATGCAATAAAGTACATTATTATTACCTCTATCATTAAAATTATTATTATTTTTAAAAACTTTATTGTCATCTCTTAAAAGATCCAACAATCCAGCAATCAGATCGAATATACGCGAGTGGACATTTTTCATACGTAACTACAACATGAATATTATGGCTGAGCAGCACGGATTGGAAGAGTGGTCAGTGGTCAAATCTTTAGGCCGTCCGAAGGGTTTCGATAATAATATTATGTGCTATTTGTTCATTAAGGTGATACAACGGTGTTGAGTGCGATTTCAATTCCACTAATTTTCCTTCATTTATTATTCAGGATTATGAACCAATTTTGTTATCATAATATTCCTTGATTAAGACTTCCTAACAGAAAACACGATTACTTGACATTTTCTCGAGAGAAAAAAACCTATGAAGTATTGACTATTTTTTCCTATTTTCTATGCCACTACTATAATTTTACGAATGTTGTTCCATTACTAATATTATTATTTATACATACACACATGCACATTGTTAACCTCAGAAAGATGGGGATTCCTTCATAGTCGCATCGCATACAGAGTCATTGCTCGTGATGTACTCATGCGTATTCAGTAAATTATTCGCCCTGTCATACTTTGTCTTACGAAGGACGCATAAGATTGTCTGTTCTTAATAGTACAGCACACAGCACGGTAAAAATTCCTCTCAATCATCACTACATTAGACGTGTCTTAACAATCTACAATGCTGCCGCACCAAATCGTTTTTCCAGTAATTACTCAGGAAAATCTGGTAAGAAACCCTTACATTTCTTACATGCTCGTAGTTAACACTATCATCAATCGTCGCGCCTGTCTCAGGAGACAAACGACAGATAGAATGCAGTTCCTCAGTTTGAACTCAGTGTGATTTATTGATAGGATCCCGCTACCCGCTGTCGAACTTACTGAGGCAATTCGGGTGAATTACAGGAGTGCGCGATTTTGGTGATGGTAAACTCCTGTTATGAATACATAAATAAATAAATAAAGCTTAGCAAGGGTAGCAACGCATCTGTGACCAGCTTCGGACATGACTATTACTAACATTAATATATATGCAAATAGTTTAAAAAACATGCTCATAAATAAATGCTATTTATTATAACATAGAAGAATTTCACCAATGATTATCTGTTTCGACATTATATTATTAGTAATTAATATACAATTGACATTGATTTTAATTATTACTATTTTACTTTACTATTATTTACTTTACTACTTTTATTTTTATACTAACCATAACTTAAAGAAATATTTTAACCTGCAATCACAGATTTTGGAAAAAATTTACAGTCAGCAAGTAAACGGGCAGTTTACGCAAACACTTTTTTTTATGTTAATCGAATGTATTTTAAATAAGTATTAAAATTTTCTGTTAGACAACTCAGATTAGAGCATTAGAATTTTATGAAAAACTTTGCCTATACATTTCTTAGCAACTTATACTGTTATGCTCAACTAAACTTTTTATACCGGATAGACAGAGCAGTACATTATTTTTTTCTGTGATTGAGGGCTACAAAGAAGAAAGCGAAGAAGTCTTAGATAGTATTTTTAAATAGGAACCATCCAATTTACAAATTATTCAAATATTTATAAAGTATTCATGTTGAAAAGCAAAAAATGTACTACTTATTGATGTTTTCATAGATACTTACTAATACTGAAAACTGCGTTGATTGTATTCAATGCTTTATCCTTTATTCCCAGTCTTACTCTTTCCTCTCCATTATACAGTATTTATGAGCCGAGTATTCCCTCCACCCAATCGCTATCCCTTTATTTAACGTCCTTTGTCATTTTGTCATTGTGTTATATACAATCTAACCTTAGTAATTGTACTCTTTCAGAAATTCCAGAGTAATGAAAGCCATTTGAAAAGATCTTGAACTCGTTCGATCTTTGTCTCATTGTCATTTATTTTGTCAATTTGTCATTAGCGTTATAAACAAATATTTCTATTTGCTAGTTTTAAAGGTGTCTTGTACCTTTTTTTCATGCACTCAACCTTTCCTATATTGTTTCCGCTATCCACCTGTGTCATTTTATCGTATTTCAATCGAAATGGTGTGAGTATCGATACGCACCTATAAGATACCTAGTACATGCACGTTTCATCAGTATAACAATAGGTACATTAGCATACAATAGGAACATCTTAAATCCTCCTAATATGTAATTAATAAACCGATTGCCTATAGAACCGCATTATTGACGTAGTTCCATCTAGCGGGGCCCCTAAGTCAACGTCGTCTTTACATCAGCACAGCGATACTAATGTACGTAGCAAACATTCAGTAACAAGATAAATCGTACCTAATTTACCTAATTAACCCTCTTCAAATCGGCATAGTCGCCAAATAAACTGAAATCGTGCGCTCGCAATCTCTTCAGTAACTCCGCGGATGTCAAAGCTAGCGTTAATCACCGTCTAACTTGATTAAACCTGAAATACGAGTCGTGGGCCCTTAAATTTATTGAGACATGTAAATAAATAGTCGACGTCAAAGTAGTCGCGCTTTGCTAACAACCCAAATATATCTCTGGCGGGCCAAAAGCGTTGCGTCGGCCAAACAAAAGAATACAAACGACCGAGCTGCTGCGAAATTAATTCAAAACGATGGGTCGACGTAAATGTGTACAGAAAGGTAAGCAAAAATAAATGAGACAGAGCTGACACAATTTTAAAAGCCGTTATGATAAAGACCGCAATTACTGCCTTAGCATGTATGAAAGAGACCTTACACACAGGTCTCGTACGTACGTCAAATGTTGATCTTTGGTGTTCTTCCACATATCCACTTCAACAAATTACAACGGCAAGCGACGTTGCTAAGTACCAGCGCCAAAATCCACCGTGCTCATTTCAGACAGATAAAAATGGTATTTAATCTGTGGTAATAAAAGCGATAATAACCTAGTGGTCAAGACTTCAGCGTCATAGTCGGGGCCCGGGATTCGAATAATAAGCATAGTTGTGGGATGTGCTTCCGTCTGAGGTTTCACAGTGGACTATGACATGGGGTTCATCAAAATAGGCGCAAAAAGAGCTCTCCTTTAAGGCCAACGACGCATTGGCGCCTGCTCTGGTGTACTAGTTTCCATAGGAAACGGTGACCACTTACCATCCAGTGGCAAGTCTGCTTGTTCGTTGAGATACAATTTATAAAAAAGAAAAACTTGTAGAGAATACTGTTATACTGAATACCAACTTTAGTGCAGTGCTTTTTTTATTTTGGTGTAATAAAATATAATAAAAAAAATAACACGTGATAAATTATTTGAAGCATGTGACGATTTTCATCACACACTTGGTAAGTATAGTAGACTATGGCTAAGTTTAAGACATTTTTCTGTTGTAGTGGTACGGTAATGAGGTAATGATTAGTAGGTAGAGTATACATTACGTGCGATGTGATGGGGATACCTATAATAGAGCATTGAAGTCCACGCCTTGTATCGTTCTCACGGACCCTTTCTCCAACAAAACGTGTTCGAAGAAGCGTAAACATCCTTTTTGTAGAAACCTTTTAAGGCGAAACATAAGAAGCGCCTACATAAAAGGAATCCGACGCAACACAAAGCGCGGTTCAAATGAAATGAAATTAACGTGTCTTTGAAGTGGAAAACCATGGCTTAATTTTTACTTTTGACAATCTATTCAAAGACACAATGAACTATACCAGCCTTCTCATGACACGAATAATGAATATATTGAGCTCAAATAGGCGTGTGTTGCGGAAACGAAAGAAACAGTAGACATTCAGCAAATCACATTTTAATCATTGTGTTAATAACTCAGTTTACAAATAAACGGACGAGTTATACAATAAAAACAACGATATAAAATATACAAGTATCATTAAGATGACAAGTATAACGGTTTTCAGTTTGTTTTCAATTCCACAAATTTTCCATTTATAGGATTATTAACCTAATTTTTGAACGTTAATTATTATGTTGACTATAATATATGATCTAAGTAATACAAAAAACAAAACACGATTACGTGAAGTTTTTCGAGAAAAAATAAATATGAACTGGACTCTAATAATTTTCTATTATCTGTGCCACTACTATTTTTACTAGTTCTTGCTGGTTCTTTTCGCTTAGGACCGCATCGCAGCAACGTTGCCTTTTTAGATTAATTTAAAAAACGTTGCAAAAAGAAAAATATGTTACTTGCCTATCGCGCGTGATCTCGCGCCCTTTGACTAAGGTCACAGGTTTCGCTTAGTCGCTCATGAAGCGTAGACTTGTTAGCACACTCTACGACAACATAGCGGAATTCATACTGTGTACGGCTCACTATCCCCGTTGTTGGTTATCAAATGTGAACTATACAATAATTGTAATTGTATGGGTGAGTGTACGTGTAATTACATCTAGCCTATTTTTCTGAAACGCGTATATAATTGTACCGTGTCTTCCAATTTCCTTAAATCTAAGGTTAATTTAATGTTTTGGGTATAGTCTTCACTTCTTGACTCAGTGTAGGGCTAGAAAATCCATGCCGTGTAAAAAAATAAAAAGCGCATTTTAAAGGAAGTCTTCATTTATACCGAAAATGAAACGGCTACTACGTTCATAGTTTCCATGAAAAACGTGCGGTATTTTATGTTTTTGCAAAAATTGTTTTCGAAACGCTCGCGGTCAGCAGAAGGTCCCATCGCTTTCGTGTTCGGGACATAAAACATGTTGTGACATAAAACGAGGACTGGAAACAAGAGCGCTCGTACGACGCTATTACTTTGTTATCTTGATGAAAAGAAGAAATCATAAAAGTAAACATTGTAGTGTGTGAAGACAAATAATGGAATAATAAAAAGAACTATTATAAATAATGGACGTTCGGTGGAACTTCAGAATGCAGTAACTTAAATTGCCGCTTAAAAAAATCTAAGTGTATTAATTGCGTTCCATGATATTTGTGACAATAGGTGGTTCATCATTGAAATGAAATGAAATGAAATTATTAATTCCGTCATAAGGTACCAGTGGGCACACTCGACGAATGTCATAAAACAGAAGTAAAACAAGTAAAATCTAAATAACATTACCTTAAAATTAGTTACTGATTTAAGAATCAGTATCTAACAACCTATCACCGGCCCACTGCTGGACACGAGTCTCTTCTCAGAATGAGAAGGCGTAGGCCATAGTCCACCAACCTGGCCAACCGCGTATTGCAGACTTCACACGCCTTGGAGAATATTATGGTGATCTCTCAGGCATGCAGGTTTCCTCACGATGTTTTCCGTCACCGAAAACAGATGATATTCAATTAATTAATTATTATATTATTCAATAGGTGATTAAAACTAGATATTACAGTTATCATGGGCCCTGTAGGGAACAACAAATTAGAGGAGAGGACGATGCATTTGTTCGAATCCTGTTATTTTTATTTATTTTTTATTCAGTCGAGTGGACTTTTTTTTAACAGAATGTCACGTTTTTTTAGTCATCAAGTTTAGTTTCGATTGAATAATTACAATTCGGTTTAATATAATTGTTGTTATAATAAATTGTGTTATGTTGTTTTAACTATGATGTCCTGTTTCTTTTGAAATTATCAGTAGGTATTGAATGAATCACAATTTAAAACAATGTAATTGTGTACAAGATATTCGACAAGTTTGGCAAAACCCATACAAATGTTGGTCCTTTCTCTGTCTGAATGTGTATATCATAGAGTTAAATTGGAGATGTGCAAGATGTGTTTTTGTGCAAGAAGTTCCTAAGCAACCCAAAATTGAAGTTGGTTCACCCACGTCCTAAGTAGGTATTATTACCATGACGTCACAGATTGTTAACACGGAATACAAGTATGTGAGTAATTTCACTAAAGGATTCGGGACACCGTTAATGGACGCATGAAACATAATATTTTATCAAACACAAGATGTTATCTACCAATTAATTATTCAGGGCTTTATAATATAAAAATATAAATTTTACAGATATTTATCTATTTTTTATTGTTTGATACTACGACTAATCATTGCATGCGGGCAGCGATAAATTCCGCCATTTTTTTTTTGTGTAATGCAATTAACAAACGAGCCTGCAATCCCACCAACCACTGCGGCCCATGGACTTCCGCGACAAACTTCGGATAGGACTGTGGGAGTTAAGACTTAAGTTAAGTGTAACTTTGTCCTGTTAGTAAATATTATTAATCGGGCAGAAAGTAATCGTTAGTATTGGTCCTATTCAAAGCTGATCACAAATGCGTTGCTATCCTTGAGTACTGAGGCGGTCGCCTCTGGTAAAAGTGTAACGGGCATCCACATCTTTCCGAATGGAGTACAATTGTTGAAAAACAATAATTATTCAACGACACAAATGGAAGAATATATATGGAGGAGTATATGAATTCATGAGCTTAATGAACAAGAAAAGCGGATTACAAAACGCTCTGCCATTTGGTTGAGATAAAGCGAGAATGCTGTTAAGCGTGAACCGCGGTCAGGTAAATGATGTGGGACGACGGTGGCTGAAAACAAGAATTATCCGGCAAAAGATTCGGGGCGTGATCTTTTAAATGTTAACATTATTTCCTTAGGTACTCTGAGACACGTTCACCTTGGCACTTGGCTTATTTGTTTGTTGTGTTTTAACGAAGAAGTTGTCATGTAGACAAAAGCCAAGAGGCTTATACGTGGAGTATCTTATCTTACCAATAAATACAATCGGAGTGTCAGCTTTCACTAGCTTACTCTATCCTATGTCCCACAGTCCTATTACTAACGAATACTAAACACCTCATATTAACAGGACCAACTAACTATCTAACAGCCTCTCGTACAGTTCAATTGATTTGTCACAGATGTCCATGGGAAGCAGTAGTTGGTAGTCTTCTATCCTTATCATTCAAAAAAATCTTCCTAGCCCTGCATCTTACAAATTGTATAAAGAAATATTCATGGCAATAACGCGTAATCCTTATTATAAACGAGGGGTTGATGTTTGCCGCGGTCCCTATTGGAATGAAAATCTCGAAATCTGCCTAGATGTTCTGCGTTGCCATTACAATTTATTTTGAGTGGGGGGACTGCGGTCGTAATTGTTTCTTCCAGTTGACGTCATTATCTTCGCCAGACCGAGAACAGCTTTCCATTCTATTCTCATCTCTACTGTCTGCTTCATAAGAAAGTTTAGTGATTTTCAGAATTTATTAAATATATCAGCATCACAATTTTTTCCTGTTTGTAAAAACCTGCACGGAAAATCTGTACCGAAGCACACGCTAAAACAACTAGTATTATTGAGATAAAACTTGTTTGTCCCCGGTTAGGGTGGGGGGATGTGTACGGCGCGTTATGGAAGTGATGGGTACGGAAGTGAAGTCAGCATGAATACGTCCAAACTTATTTCTTGTTCTTGTACGTCTTTATTGGC
The DNA here is from genome assembly GCA_018245335.1 of Dalla quadristriga. Classification (NCBI taxonomy): domain Eukaryota; kingdom Metazoa; phylum Arthropoda; class Insecta; order Lepidoptera; family Hesperiidae; genus Dalla; species Dalla quadristriga. The sequence continues at coordinate 4,700 of DWLO01001723.1, read as the reverse complement.
CACGTCAGACCGTGCGATCGATGTCACTTAACCAAAAGAGATTGACGATTGACGACTATTGACGATAATAATATAATGATTGATAGTTTATCGGATATGTTTCTAGCAAACCAACTTTTTAATTTTCAATACATACTAGAAAGTTTTACTGGACATGCACCCGTGGTTTAGAATCATTATTTTAAATTTATTTATAAGTACTTATACGAGAGAAATTTAAGTAGGAGCTCTATCTAACTAGAGAAGTTGTCAGCTGAGCACTAGTAACTTCCCAGTACACCGCTGTGAATAACTGCTTCTGCCCCAATCTGTCAAGGCAATATATTATCCATGCAGCAATTGTTTTAAGTTTTCACAGCTACAAGGTTCATTTAAACATTTATATTAGTCGTGCCAAACTTGTAAATTAAATTTAATATCTACGTAAAGAATAAATTTGAATGTGAGCGCATAAATTGAGACTACGGAAGGAGGTAATTACTGCAGGGAATCTTACTGTAGGAAGAATAAGGGTAGCAAACCTAAAAGTGAAATTATAAGAAAATGGTTCAAATTTAAGATGAAAATATTTTGCTATAGAAATAAACTAGAGTAATTGGCTGTGAAGATTTTCTTTGTCGCTAATCATAAAGTTTTTTTCGATTAGCACCTATAGCCTTCTCCACTTTGTTTTCACCAACTGATGCGGCTAAATTAATTAGTGCTTGTTGTTTTCTGTTCTTCACAGACTCAATGTTTAGCCAACTGCGTAATTTTATTTATTATCGCTTAAAAGCTTCTTAACACACAATCTCTTTTTAGAATACTTAACTTAATTTATTATGATCCAGACTGTAGGTAATTAAATATAATCAATACCCGCAAGTATTGCCGACAGCTTCGTTTCAATAATAATAATAATAATAGAAATTAGAAATAGAATTTAAGTATTTTTTGTGAAATGCATTGTATTTTTTTATGGTGTACAATAAAGAGTAAAATAATAATAATATAAATTTATTTCGCCCAAGTCAGGATCAGGATTTAAGCGCGTTCTTTGGACGTGGAGCGTGTGTTTTCAAACTTCGTAACCACGTCACAATCGCATATCAAGAAATAAATAAAATATTTTATGACAACGTTGATTTTACAACTAAATAAATGTATATGGACAGTGAGTTATTTGGTATCTGTAACTTCGTGCCGTAAAGACAAAAAATACACTGTAGCCTTCACTCTAGTCACTGTATGAGTAACTATTAGTACAACTTAGTTAAGTACGTATATTATGAGTAACAATTTAATATACATTTTTGTGTACTAGTAATAGATACTTATCTAATATTAATTTTTCGACCATGAACTTACTCAGTCCAGTGACTTAAAGCTTACATTATTAAATGATTAAAGCAGCACCATCAACTTGATGGCCGTTAACAAATATCCAGCTTAAGAATTTTTATCACACGGTGGTAACAACACAAATATTTCTCTAAATGGGCCAAAAGCGTTCCACCAGCCAAACAAAAGAATACAGACGACCTACCTGGCACGGAATTAATTCAAAGCGATGGGACGACGAAAATGTTTAACAGAAAGGTAAGCGAAAATAAAAGGATAAGAGCTGAAACAATTTCTAAGGTAGCAATTACTGCCTTGAATTGCCAACGTGATAAAATATCTGTAATTTTTAGCTCAAAGCCATATTAGCCAGGTAATCTTTCTTAATATAATATTTACTGAAGAGGTATATCAGAACCTTTCGGTACAGCCGAAATAATATTAATATTACAGTTTTGCAAAACTATTTTCTTTATTATAATCTCCCATAGACGATGTATTCGTTCACTTAAAATCGTTTGGTATATATTCGAGTACTTATTTTGTTGAAGCTTAAAAAGTATTTCAATAATTATTATATTTTTTATATAACATACCACTAAATTGAATTGATGAAATTAATTAAAAACCCTTCAACTTTCATAACTACAACAGGCGGGCTTAATGCTAGCACAGCCTAAACATCCAACCAAACTTTTGTGAAGAAACGCGGAAGAGCATAAATGCCCTCCTAGTCAAAGCTATGCCGATGACATGGTACTGTTGAGTGCCTCGGTGTGTTGACTGAGGGAGCTGATACAGATGTGCGAGGAATACACATGTAGGCATGGCTTGAAATATAATGCCGCAAAAAGTTAATGCGTGGTCTTTGAGGGCGCTAGTGCTAGGTTCCCCCATTGTGTACCACCTGTGCGCTTAAACAATGTCCCCTTGGACAGGGTAAGGGAATTCAAATACTTGGGGCACATAGATGGCCGATTTTAGGGAGCATGAGGACATCGAACGGGGGCGGAAGGACCTGTCCAGAAGAGCGAATATGTTGGTGAAGATCACACTCTTTCGTGCGTACTGCACCTCGCTATATCGCACTCTTAGTGATATACAGACCTAATAAGGCATAGGCTCGAATTGAATTACGCATACTCACAGGCTTCTGATAACGCCATCTATGATTTCAAATTGAAATTACAACGAAATTCGCCTTCTTTGTTGACACAGCGTAACATGGGTCGCTTTCATTCTAATCTGTTCCTGCACCGAACAAAATTGCAGACATGTTTTTTGGTTTGTCCCAATAATCAACTTTTTTGAGTTAAGCCCGTATATTACTAAGGGTACGATTTGTTCGTTTGTTTTTCATTTTAATTTAAACGCACAAAAGATTTTGTTGAGTCTCCCGCGCCAACAACGCGCCCTCTAGCGCATAGACACTCGCTCGCATAATAACGAACGACCACGCTAACGACGCGCTGCATACATTTTAGCAAATTTTGTGTTTAAAGTGCTATAAGGGCATAAATGTATGCAACAAACTTTTTATTTTATTTTCTCGTAAGATCGCTACAGCCCGTGACTCGACCCGCGGCCAAGTATTAGTGGGTGTAGCGACACGAGTGCGGATCCCCGCGTGACCTTGCGCCAACAATGCTCTCAATCGCCCATTGTTCGCCACGGCACCCCGGCAGCGAGCATTAACTCGATGGGGGAAATGTTTGTAAATCGCAATTGTTCCCAAATCGTCCCCTTCCATTGGCGCTGACGCAGTCTCCAACACGGCTTTTATTGCTCCGGTTTGTGACTTAACGAAAATAAAAAATATCAAGAAGGTCAGCATACCACCGGAGGATTTTTTTTTTCAATATGACGTCGCACGTTTTTTGCATTTGCCAGTGTCAAGTTTGAGTTCATATCTCAATTAAACGATTTTTTAATTTTGGAGGAGCGCGGAAAGCTTCAAAAAAGGTCGGTCGCTCCAGAGGCTTCGCGGGACAAAAGAAAGTTTCTTTTTTAAATTGACAAACTAGCATGCATTCCCACCATCCACTACCGCCCATGATACGTCACATTTGCGGCAAACCTGGAGTAAAACTGTACGAGTTATATTCGCAACTAACACTTGTTAATCCCCAGTTCGGTAACAGGTTGATAATTGTGGGATATTGTTGTCATGACTACTATATCCCACAAGTCTCCCCTTTAAAAAAAATTATGATGATGGTGATGATCATAATGTGAATCGGCTTACGACAAAAATAAACATAGAACTAAATAAATTGCGTTAAGTCAATAAACACAACGCCTGATGATATTAGCTAAGCAAATATGCTCACACTTACAGAAACATTCACACGAACCAACTACAATGAAATAATTAGAAAATATGGAAATTTTTAAACATTATATCAATCCGCACAGTTTCAACAGCATTGCAGATACACACATACCGGCTGTGAAGTGCAACATATAACAACATTACATAAATTGGATCCCGGCTAAGGAGCTTGCGTCCCGTGGCCTGCGGGATTCCCTCGGGATTCCTGTAAAGTGCGCGTACTTAGGCGTCTATAAACCTGGAGAACACTGACTTGCAGTACATTCACACAGCCGCCAGTACCTACAGTTCAGGACCGTTTTGAATGGATCCGCTGCTACTGAGTGTAATGTTCACAACGCTTGCTCTTAGTACTATAAAGTTAGAGAATACGGACTTGCAGTAAATTCACAGCGGTCAGTATATTACAGGACCGTTTTCACAACACATGCTCTGAGTACTCCTTTCCACAACATTCTATACAAAATCCTTCTCCGTCAACTACAATCAATCAGTAATGCTCCATCTACAAATTCCTCAAAAATTTTGTCAAAGCCAGTACACACATCAATTTGCAAAGTCAGTCGATCTATCGAAACTAATGGAAAAAGGATAGTTCTTTTTTTAAATCTCTTACGTTCTTCCAATGATGTAATTATGGTGAAACCGTTCTATGGATTTGGATGACATCAACAATGAATTAATTTCCCGAAATTTGCCACCACCTTCCCAGACTAGCCGGAGAGAAAGGGGGCCGAAGGACGTGCGGTCAGAATAACAATCGATTCATATCCTCCTGCGATGGCTCAATGGAAGACCGCCGGCGTAGTGAAGTGCCGGTGTGGGTGCCGAAGGAATCGATTGTCTCGTTAATAATATCGCACCCTTAATGATAAACAGGCTTAACTAAAAAAGTAGATTGTTGGAAAAACGCAAAAAACCATTCTGCAATTTTATCCGGTGCAAAAACACATTAGATTGAAAGAGACCTATGTTACGCTGTGTCAACAAAGAAGGCGAATTTCGTTGTTATTTCAATTTGAAATTGTAGATGGCGTTAACAGAAGCC
>DWLO01001722.1:0-14172 GCA_018245335.1 Dalla quadristriga | reverse complement strand
AAAAATGGGAAGTTAATACATAATAAATAAAAACAACCAAGGAAAGGGCAGGACGACGTCTGCCGGGTCAACTAGTTAAGTATAAAGCGCGCGACTACATTGATCTATGAATTTAATATTATTTTAACGTTTTTTTCTTATATTGAAACATCGTAAAACCATTTTTATACGAATATACTATCTTGGTTTGTACCACTTACGACGATAAAGACAGTTATTTTTTACACTTTTGATTTGTAAATTGATGAGTTAAAATGAATTTCTAGCAGGTACTGAACCTCTGGTTTCAGTTTGTAGCATGTATCTGGTCTGGTATAGAGATAATGTACCTATGCACTCTCATAATGCAATATCGACATGATAGCACAGGAAAACCATTCGTCGAATGAACTACACTAAATTATTTTGTATGGTCGTTGGAGGGCGCGTCTATAATCTTCATCAGGTCGGTACTCTTTGCCTTGCATTGGACCTGGGGCTCGTATGTCACTGTGACTTACCTAGCATTTGAGCTTGATGCCGCGGAAGTTGAGCTTGAAGGGGCGGCAGTGATCGGAGCGCAGGCGGTCGATGGAGGGCGCGTTGTTCGCCTTCATCAGGTAATCCTTGTCTAGCATTGGACCTTCGAAGGGCAGATGGGGGGTGTATGTCACTGTGACTTACCTTGCATTCGAGCTTGATGTCGCGGAAGGTGAGCGTGAAGGGGCGGCAATGCTCGGCGCGCAGGCGGTCGATGGAGCGCGCGTCGATCGCCTTCATCAGGTACTCGTTCACCTCGTCCTCGGGCTTCTTGTTCTCACTGCTCGTATCGCCACCGATTCGGCTGTGAGCGTTATGTTGATGGTCAATTATGGATAATATACGTAACAATACTGAACAAACAAATTTTTAAACTGACCGCCAGGCCTAAGATCCCCTGTGTGGCGGGTGGCGAAACGACAAGACTCAAGAATACACATTTATCTTTAAAAAAATGTGCCTGTGCTGGAAATCGTAGCTGCGATCCACAGCTCGGCAGTCAGTGACACAACCAATGCGCCTCTCAGTCGATTGAGTACCTCCAGTATGTCCACTAGCGGATATTGAAATAGATCGATAGATATATGCTATAAATGAATTAATTTTAATCTATCCTGTGTACTAAATGCTATATTCATGTCCATACCATGACAATATATTAAATTTATTTATGCAAAACACCGACATAGCTCGCAGAGTTAGCAACCTGAAGTGGCAATTGGCAGGCCACGTCGTCCGAAGGGCTGAATAAAGAAGGGGAATACAGCTTCTCAAAAAAGGAGCCCAGGTCGACCTTCAACCAGGTAGGATGACGACTTGAAGAAGACGATGGGAATAATTGAACTGGGAACGGGTGATTCATTGGACTCGGACCGATCAGAGTAGTACCAAGTACGGGTGGAACTACAGCAGCAGTGGACGGCTCATGTATGCATGGCTGTATTTAAGCCGAAGTAGTTGTTGTCACAACCTATCGATGACTCACTACTCAGCACGGGACTCCTCTCAGAATAAACTGCGGGTTGGCGAACTTCACACGAATTTGAGAACATTATGGAGAACTCTCATGTCTTATTGCTTAAAACGCTCATTACTACAAAAGGTCAGAGGCGCGTCTTGCCTGGGTTCGAGCCCCGGACCTCCCGAGTAATAGGTCGAACTTTTAACCACTCTGCTATAACCGCTCTTTGAATATAAAGATTAATCATGGACGAATAAATATGGGCATTAACCATAAATCGTACATATTTTGTATTCAACTGGTAATACTCTGACCATGAGCCTAGCAAATGAATGGAAATGTCAGCATTAAATAGGTAAGTCGATCGTTATTTTATAATCACGATATCATTAAAACCATTGAATGGTGTAGTTCTTAATAGGGCTTACTCGGAAAATTAATTAATCTTACTAATATTATAAATGTGCAAAATTGTTTGTTTGTTTGATACGCCTTCTCGGCTTAACGATTTATGTGGTAACCGGACACCACAGAATTACGTAGAGAGCGGTAGTTTGAAAAACTGAGTTTGAATAGATAGTCATAGGATACTTTTGATCCCGAATAAATAAACAGATCCCGAGGGAATTAACACATCATAAATTTTACGCGGATAAAGTCGCGGGAAATAGCTAGTATGTCTATAAATATCAGGCCAACGTAATTGATGGTTTGAAACAATAGCCGTCATTAGTCATGGTTGCTTAAAATCACGTGTCTACGCGTGAATATAACGTAAATTCAAAAAAGTTGACGATTGAATATTTAATTTAATATTTTAATTCTGGTTGAATTGGTTTTCTAATGACGAATTCGCAGCTTTATAGGCTCAAGTTGTGCATTATAGGGGTCCGTACCTTCAATCAACTCTAACTGTGTAGTTATGGCAACGATGATGGCTCTCCTTTCGTTTGTCAGAAGAATGTTCAGAAGCATCTAACTCAACGATGTTATGTATAAAAACACATCATTATGGCTTAAAACATTAATTATTGACAAGCGCACATAAATATTAGAATTCAAAACAAAAAAATCATTTGAATTTGTTCATCTCGTGCCCAATCCAGGTAAACGCTGATGATGATGAAGACTTAAAGGTCATATCTACAGAAAAAGAGTAATTTTACCTGGACGAGTGCTTGCCGTGCTGCGAGCCGTGTCCCATCACGCGCATTTCCTTGGAAATGTTTCCATTGAGTGCGAAGGAATGTTGCGGTTTCTTGTCCTGGGTTGGACCAAAAAGATCAAGTTTAATTACTGGCATTATTTTTCTTATGAGAATAGCAAACGAGTACGTAGTCACACCATCCCCTGACGCCCATATACATCTGTGACAAACGTCAAATAGCACTGTCGAGGAACTATTAGTTAATCAGAGAGTCCTGTTAGTATAAGGTATTAAGAGGAATATTAGTTGGTAAGTATTCGTCAGTAATAGGACTATGGGAGTGAGAACTATAGGACTTCAAGCCAAGGAGGCCTGGACCGTACTTCACCACGGATTGTAGCACAGTGCGGATTGGTGTAGGGGTTAGTGACTAGCCCGAGAGCCGGATGTTCATGGGCCGCCTGAAGGCCTCCGACATGGCTCAACGGCTAACGATAACCGGGACGCTGAATTGCCTCCCGACGCCTTCCATCTGTACGTTCTATGTTTTACGAACACTTAATTTTCTTCATCGATATACTATGGTGTCGGACTTCCCCTTACAAGCCCCGTCTAAAACACCACCGTTTATCATTTAGCATTGTAAATCGACATTTTTTGGCATAGAGATAGGTTATAGGTCGGAGAGTGACATAGGCTACTTGTCATCCCGGAAAAAAACCCGGTTCCAGTGGGATAGATAAGGTAACATTAAGCGGGCAAAGTCTTCTATGGAATACGAAGGAGAAAAACATTTAAACTTGCTGGAATACCCACCACGCGGCTGGTGTCATCCGGCACAATGAGATAGGTATCAATGTTATGGTCCTTCAGGTAAGCGTTGCGCTGGCCGCCGTTGCCAGGTTCCACCTTGTACTCGCCACCGAGGCATTCCAAGGTCTCCTTTGTGATGTGAACTCGCCTGCACAAAGAGGAGCTACTGTAAGCGACTGCATCATTTTTTACTCATTAATCGTCACTTGCGCACCAGTAATTTCAGTAAAAGTCCGATATTATACGAACCTCACCAAAACAAGGACTGAGTACCTAATGGAAGAATACATTTCAGTGCCCCCCATGCCACCCTGTCTTGTGCTTTATTTAACTAATCTCTACCTCCAACTTCTTCAATTTCACTTCACTATAGGTATAATACAAATAATATAATACAATACAAATATACTGTATTGCACACCATAAGAAAATAATAAGTACCTACATAGAATTTAGAGGTTAAATAAACATCGAATATGCAAAAGACGATCTTATCGCTGATAGCGAAAACCTTTGGATAATAGAGGACTTAAAAGAAAATAATAGGCAGGCAGTCAGGTAGGCAGAGATAAATAGGCACACATCATAAATTAACAGTCTTACCCAGCTACGCCGCCGCTCTCCATGTAGTTGGCAAGGGTGACGTCGTTGGACCACACGTCGAACTGCCACTTGCGCAGACCAAGCACGACGCAGTGCACGCGCCCAGTGTGGATGCCCACGCGCATGTTCACGTTCACGGACATCACTTCGCGAACGAGGCTGTGAAAAATAATATGTTTCCATCCATCCATCTAGCCAACCCCTACTTAGCCAGCATACTTCAGCATAGTGAATTATGACTTAATGTGCTCAGAAGTGGGCTGATGTTGGAATTGTTTAAGTTTCCACTACAAACACGGGTTTTAAGTAAGGCCTTACTGATGATAAGAAAACCATTTGTTGGGTGCTCTGACGAAGGTCGGAAAGTTATCCATTAAAAATAAAAAAACAATAGTATTTCTAAGTGGATTAAAGATGAAGTGACGGCTCATCGCACAAGAAGTGTGTTACGATGTAACTTTAGCGAATTAACCTGTTCGTTATGACGGTAGGAAAGCCGAACGCAGTGTAGTAAGATATGGATTGGTGTTAGTTGTTGTTAATAAGTAGGTGAGCTTACGCAATAGCATCGATCATATCAAGTCCCATCTCTACGCAGCATTTAGCGTGGTCGTCGCGGGCTTCAGGCAGGCCTGACACGCAGTAGTAGCAGTCTCCGAGGAGCTTGATGCGCAGGCAGTGGTGCTCGGCAGCCAGACGGTCGAATCTGCACAATAGATGACGAAGTTTAGACCGATGGCGTATTCCAAATAATTGGGATCATTGCCATTTTAATTGAGTTTCATTATAATATACTAGCTGTCGCCCACGACTTCGACCGCGTTATATTTATTATCAATATTCTGGTTCAAAAGTATCCTATGATATGATAAAATTATCTCTGTAACAAATTTCATAGCGATCGGTTGTATGGTTTAGCCGCGAAGGCGTATTAAACAAACAATCAAATAAATGTTTGCATTAAAGTATTAGTAAGTTGAAGAAAATAATGAACGTACATAAGTTTTTTGTCTACCACATTGCCGGTTTGGCAAGTTGAAGCTCAGAAGACAAAAAACTCGTAGTTACTCTTTTCAAAATAAAGTTACTTTTCTATGTAACGAGCACAGCAAACGTCCATGCAATCCCAATCTCACCATGTGACAAACCTTGAATAGGATTGTACTTGGTACTTGGTATGAACAAAGATTAATATAGGTACCTATCTTGAAGAGCTGGAGACACCTACACACCATGCGCTTTTAGGGAGAATTAAGTCTCTAGCGATAGATATAGCCATTTGAATTGGTGGTGATTTAAGAAACATTATGAACTCTCCGCAGCTAAAAACTAAATTAATGCTTTAAAATAAATAAAAAGAAACACTCACACGCTTGCACTAAATTCCTTATGTTGAGGGTGGTGGGCATACAATGAAAACTATTAACGATCAGGACCCAAGAGCAACCATTTATCTGCAAATAAATGATTGCACCGGCCAGAAATCGAACCCACATCATATCTCGGTGTCACTTGGAGTGGTCTAGAATAAGGAAGCGCTCTAGTTCTTCATTCAGTTGGATACATCAGCTGGATTAAGTTGTCTCAGGTTCCTTAACTAAACTCTCCTCGTTGCGTAAAACACTAATATTTACGTTGAAATTAATTCCGTTCTTATTATAAGTATCTATGCCAATTATCTATCATTAAGTACCTACACTTAAGGATGACTTAATCCGTAAACTCATTAATACACCCTGTTATTTGGGAAGTAATGGAGTCGGTTTATTAAAAGTAATATATTTTATTAAACTGTTTTCAATTTAGATTATAATATCTTAAAGCCACGAGTTTAAACAAACAGATAAAGTAATTATTATTAAGTTGGATTACATAAGCTTAAACGAGGTTATAAGAATTTCTAATTAATACCGGTAGGTTTCGGCCAATACAAACGAATTCTCCGACTTTACTGCGGTAATTGGTTCTTGCATGTTCCTTATAGAAATGTTTAGACTTCGGTTTAGCATTTTTAATGTTTTGAAGTTGTTAGAATTTAATTATACGATGTGCCCTAGGCGGTAGGTACACATACGAGATACGTAAAGAGGACAAGCTCTCTAAGAAAGTCAAAAATATACCCATTCTCATAGGGTTGACACATGTTGCACATAAAATAAATTAGGAAATAAAAGGTAGTGGATTTATTATAATGTTTATATTATTAAGTTACAAAGATTAGCTCACATCTATAATCTGTAAATTTAACATCTTTCAAATATAATCCGCGCGAAAGTTCTTTGCGCCGCGAAATAAAGATTTTTACGCAATTGTATTTTGGACAGAAAGGAGTTGGTTGCCGGTTACAATTATACAAGAGGCGAACACTTTAGTTCTCGGGGGTATCAACGCATCTGTGACCTGCCTCAAATGGAGCTCATACTAATGATTACTAACTACTTAGCAATCCAGAAAATAATGTTACTAATACGTATTAAAAGTCCTTACTCCCATAGTCCTAATAATAACGAATACATTCCCATTATCATCTCACACTAACTGGACTAACTTAAACTTACGGTAGTAATATTTTTACATATATTTTGCCCTTGGTGCCGTTTTGTTCAAGGTATGCCCATGGGCAGCAGTGACAGTTGCCGTATGCCCGTTTGCTATTGTCATTACATCAAAAATACTAGTTTCAGTTGATTATTGCTTAAAAACTGTACTAAGTATCCTTATAACCGCGGAACCTACCATACAATTTGTTCTACCTTTACTTAAACCGAAAACATAAAAAACCTTATTACATTTTTTGATCATAACGTTGGAGCATAACTAAACACTTCCATTTTCAAACCTCTAATAAAATGCCAATTTGTTTTTCACGGACATCAAAAAGAGCAGGAATATTATTATGTAAGATTCAACAGGCGTTAAAAATCGCGTTGGGGCTTTATTAAATTCCCTCGTTTGATTGTTTGTGCAAGGAAAATATCATTTTAGAGCTTTAAAAACGCGCGGGAACATGCACCTCTGCTATAGAATTTTATATTGAAAGCATAGTGGCTTAGTGCCGTGGGTACAATTTTCCACATGCACGCACACATACACATAAAGAAATAGATTTATCTATATGATATGGTATGAAATACCTTAATGGTTTTTGCGTTCGTGTATCAAATATACTTGGTGCTATTTGTAAATATATGTAGGTGCTGCAATTGCTACCTAGATAGATCGTAGTGACTTTTGGATCTAATCTAAACCCTTACTCCTATCTTCAAATAATTACTACTAATTGTAAATATGTACGTTTCCTTTTTGGTAAACAGTGCCTGATGTTTAAAAGCTCTATAAACTTTTTGGATTAGATATTATTTTTTAATAAAGTTTTCAGATATCTAGGTAATTCGGTAATATGTTCTGAGTTATGTTATCAATAACATAATAATATATTACATAGAATAAGTTTTATAGATAACCAGCTACTATTCTTGGCTCCACCCGCGTATTATTCGCTTTTCCATATAATAAGATAAACTGTTAACCCCTTTATAACCAATTAGAATAAGACTTTTTGAAGAAAAAGGTAGCCTATTTTATTTTTAATCGACCTCATACCCAACATTCATCCATACATCCGACGACTATTATTAGATTTTTCATATTACACGTTGTCGGTTAAATAGAAAAGTGGTAGGCATCATTCAAGAACAATACAGGACGATGGTTTTTATGTTTATCTCACTTTTAACTTATTTTACTTTTAAAAATCTTAATTTAAAATGAGTAATTATTTAATTTATAAAAATTGCGGATAAAATGTTAGAAATGTCTTTTATCCACATAATAAAACGTTGATATTATACGCTAATTTGAATTATGTCACTTTTCTATTTAACCGACGATGTGTATGTTCGTTAATGAAAAATCATTTGAAATCGCCCTCCCAGATAAAGAGGGTGCCCTAAAACTTATGGTTGGTGGAAATCGGACATTATACCAGTTCATGCAAAATAGGTAGGTACCTACGCGTTATGTTTGATGTGAAAATTTGCCCACAATCGTTCGATAAATAAATTAAATTTTAAACGTCGTATCGTCCCTGTTGCTTTGAAATATCACTACAGAGATGTGTTGACGGCCTGATTATTATGCAGCCGTATTTTGACGGTAATCATCGCTTGCCGAGCTACGGTTTTTGATTGCCCGAGTCTGCAAATACCCTCCGTTGACTACAAAGCTTTGATCAAACTTATTTAGAGCAATTAGTATAGCGAACAATTAATTCTAAAATGTGTATCACAAGGCGGTCTTTAAGCCTATTTTACTCGGTAATTAAAGTTACTGGGTCTGCAGGTAAAAGATAAAACCGAGCTGCTGCGGCTTCTACTATTTTGCTTTTGGCAGCTTATATTTCATGCAATACTTTCCGCTCTGTAAAAAGGGGCTATAGAATGAATATATTACACATGATAGACTGCTGAATTTTAATGTTCTCTTCTGACCCTTCGAGTTTCAAAGAGAGGCACCTGTCCATCACTTCAATCCCAGTAAGTTCATTAGTCAGGCGTAAAAGCGACGTCACTGCACCGCGGCACCGTAAAAGGTGCAATAAAGAGTATTGAAAATTTTACGACCGAGATGCGGAGCTGCCGTAATGAGATTCCTGCCTGGTTCCTGTCTGGCGAATCGCAAACAGATTTATTCGTTTTTGTAATCGCACAGTTTTCCCATTTAGTTTAAAGTTAGCAAGCTATCGGGGAATGATGAAAGTTGGCGACAAGTTTCTGCTCTACGTGTTATCGTTCGATGGCAGACTTCAAGTTTGTCGGAGGCCTCGGTTGAAGGGTTGCCAACTCGAGTGCATGAAATTCTTTTTAGACCGTCTGAACGCCAAGGTTTAACAACAGTTTTGTAACGGTAACAATGTTGACCGTCTAACGAGCATTCGATAGACGGCCAAGATATTTAAATAAATATCGTGCCCTCCGATATTTGCCTCTTGAAATTTTGCTCTAGCAGTCGCCCATCCAAGTTCCAACCGTGTCCGAGGTTTCTTAACTTCGTCACTTAATTACGATTGCAACACGCAGTGGGATTATGAGAATATGTAATCAAGAAAAGCTCGAATAGGAAACTGGCAGACATATTTCAAAGATTTGAATCCATCATTATATTTTGGTTTGTGTTGATTCCAAAAATTATAATTAGCTAAACTAACCGTATTTCAAAGTAATTTAGAAAATATTTACTATTGTTTTATTGCAACTGCACTTCGATTCCCGAAGGGGTTTAAAACTCAACACAATCTTTAAAGTATTTTGCGAGACAAGTTCAAAGTTCAAAGAAGCTGCATGCTTGTCACGTGTACCTATCGAATGGAATAGTTGAGTGTCGAAATTGAGTTTAACTTACCAATTGAAAGAGTATCGTACTCTAAATAGCTTATTCACAGAAATATTTAGGTTGCAGTGTAAGTAATGTCGACTTAGTTTATGAGTTTTAATATTAACTAGACCCATTCCATTTCCATACAAAATTCATCACCTATTCTACCTCCAAAGATAATTTAAAATGGATTTAATGTCTTTTTCTAGTCACTAATTCATAAGAATCCGTTCAGCAGTTGGCGCGTGTTTGAGTAACATTATATTCTACACATCCTCGCAATCATTGCTCATAGCGTTTTATATCAATCTACTTGTCCTGCTATCTGTCCTATGACAATAATTATGGACTCAAAATTTACATAAACGAGTTCTTACTGTGTTGCGTGATGCTGATTATGTACTCAACATATTTCACAAACGAAACAATCTCGTTTGTGTGAAATGTTGACTGCCTAATAGGCCTCAGACCGTGATTTTTAGTTCGCAGAACTCTGTTACTCCCCAGTGCTCTTAATGCAGTTATGTAGACCGCGACCGTTTATTGCAACTGTGACAGTGACATTTCCCTATAATTGGGATGCGAGGCGAATATCGAATTTTTCGGTTCATCTCTTAAATTTTGCGTTGACTATTAAATCACATTCTTTGCGGCCAATACACAGGACTATCATTCTATAAAAAGCAATAATAGTAAATTCTAAAATGTATAGGATTGACATGCGAATCGATATGATTGACCACGTGTCATTCATTTTAGGACTAATTTTAGTAAGCATTAGCGCGTAACATTCTATTAAGAATGTTAGTACATTTGAAGGGCCCCGATTTGATACGAGAAACATTCGTTTTCATAAAAATAAAATACGATATTGTAAAAATCGCTATTGAAAACATAGGAAAAATTTGCGTGTTTATACCTACTAAGTATATATCTACTGATAGTTGTGTAAATACCGCATAAAATATATATTCTCCAGTAAATTCAATTTCACAGTATATTTTGTAGCATTACGTGAAATACGCAGTGTAGGGTACATGTGGTAGTACATGTGTAGGGTATTGATGTTGTTGTAAAAACAACGTTACAAATATTAGTTCTTAGCTAACTTTAACTGTTATTTTTTCTCGATTTAAATATTTAATTTACGATCAGAGAATAGGTTACTTATTTACCATTACAACACTATAATTTATAATAACGTCCTGCTATGGGCACTACTCATCAGTCACCACTGTCGGAGGTCTCGGTACAATGCAAACAAAATAAAGAGTACCTACCTGAAATGTTTTATTACGGAGTATCGATCTAGACACGAAAATATTTTGGTTATTATTTGTTGAACGTATAATCTTTTTCTTCCATGACATTTTTCCATCGTTGTCTTTACGTTTCTAAATACAGGATGATAAATTTAGGTATGTGATATTAAATAATTTGATAGTAAATAAATATTCAACACACCTGGCGAAGAGCTCGTTCAGCAGGCGTACCAGTTCCTCGGCAGTGCACTGGTCAGATAGCGAGGTGAATCCACAGATGTCAGCAAACAGAATGCTGTAGGTGCAAATAGAAAAAGGACACTGATGAAATCATAAACTAAATCATGAACTTTAAAATAAGGTAGGTCATGTGCAATTTGTATTAAGTATTGTAATTTGTATATAGTCGTAGGCAAATTGTATAAATTGTGTAAGTCGTCCGTAGTTTTGATCAGGCCATTTGTAAACGGACGAATTATATAATTCGCCGATAATAACAACCTTTGGCCGTATAAATCAGAAGAGATAAGCACATTAATATAAATAATAACTCTTAAACATATTCATGGCTAGTACTCATACAGGAGTTACAAGAGTGAATACGGACGGGCGTGTTCCTTCATTTTAATGGTTCGTTAAGATCAAAATGGGTATATGGGTCTTGGAATAATAACGTTTGTTGCCCTAAGGGTATGGATATCGTATTGCTTTTAATATGTAAATTATACGATAATATATACTTTTGGTAGAGTAAACAATGTAATGTTAACAAAATATTTGCTAAGGGCATAATGACAATTACGATTCTTGTTTTCCTTTTTCTCCCTAGGCTCTCCTCGTCTAGGTTTCATACGGATTCGTTGGCTCGTTCCTCTCAGAAGTAACTGACCTTAAGCCGCAATGGAATAATC
This sequence comes from Dalla quadristriga, assembly GCA_018245335.1. Lineage (NCBI taxonomy): Eukaryota > Metazoa > Arthropoda > Insecta > Lepidoptera > Hesperiidae > Dalla > Dalla quadristriga. Next base: position 2,583 of record DWLO01001722.1, on the reverse strand, counting down.
TACTGCAAATACCTCGTACCTATAACTCCTTGGTAAATGACGAAAATTATGTTTTACGTCATTAAATCTTGTTTGAGTACAAAGCTATACAAAAGTGGATTACACTCAAGAGAGGAAATAATTTATTCAAAAGCACGCCAGGAAATTTTGCTGTTTTTGAATATTTGCATGACTATTGCAAACATTCAGCAACCGTATAGTGGTCGACTGACTGTATGACTGATAAAGCATACGCACATTAGGACCTACGTAAATTTTCTTTGTATAAATTATAAACGTAATAAACATAACTAAGCAAATTTTATAAATATGCACTCGCGAGCAAACGTATCGAATCACCAGCTCGAAGTGAACCTTCAAAATAATTTTTGTGCAAGGATCTGCTCACATGACTTTTAATATGTTAATAGGAATATTAGTTGGTCAGTATTCATTAGTATAAGGACTATGGGAGAAAGGACTGTTAGTGACTGTAAGTCTTGTTAGTCGGTGTTAGTAATAGTCCGGTTAGTAGCGGTTAGTATAAGTCCTGTTCGAAGCTGGTCACAGATGCGTTGTTACCCTTGAGGACTAAGGTGGTCACCTCTTATATGAGTGTAACCGGCATCCACACCTTTTCGACCGAAACACAATTATTTTGTGGCAGAAATGGGAGTGCTGGTGGTACCGCCCCGGGCAAACCATATACAGACCCTACCACCTAGCAAAAGGTTTGGTTTTGGGCCAAAAAACACAAATGCATCTAGCGTCATTTAGATGACTACATGCGACTGACAGAACGTAGCGACGTCAACAGGGTTTGCGACTTGCCCTTGCGGAACCCTAAAATGAAAGCCATTATGGTTTGCATGTAAGCGGCAGGCAGTATAGATAGGAAGGCGAGGAAAGCGGGCGGGAAAAGTAATTTTCTATTTGCTAGCGAGTAATTGACTTACTACTCAATCTTGTGTTATGCATCGGTGTTGGGGACTAATAATTCATTTTCCTACATAAATATCATAAGTTATCGGTGTAAGGAAAAGTTAGGGAAGCTAGGTGGTAGAACTTGTGTACGGTTCGTCCGGGTTGGTACCACCGCCACAGCCATTTCTGCCGTTGAATAATGGTTTTTGAACAATTGTGTTCCGGTCGTAATGCCGGTTCATAAATCATCTCAACAGCCTATAACAGACCTACAAATTATAACAGCACATGTATACAATAGGCGGTCTTATCGCTAAAAGCAATCTCTTCCAGACAGCCTCAAGCATGGAGAACTCAAAGGGAAGGAAGATGGGTAGCGGTGTACATACAAATTAACAGCTTAAATACGCAATGTTCATGCATGGAATACATAACAACCCAAATGTGATTCACAAAAAACATCGTACCATAGAGGAAAAAATAGTACAATATAGAGAGCAAAAAGAAATAAATAAGTAGTAGGAAAGAAAGAGAAGACATTCAGAGAAGAAGATAAAGCTATCTAGTTCATTTTTCTGTAACGCGATGTATCGTACCGTATTTGTTTTATCCAAGGTTCAGGACAAGTGTTCTGTTGCAGTGATATGTGCACAAATACATCAATTTCTTGTTCCATTGTACTTCGACTTACCTCTGAACAACCTGTTACTTTCAGGATCTGCACTACAAACTGTTATCGAAGTATTAAACTTACCTAACTCGCACTGTGTAGAGACTAACGAACGGTGCACAAAGTTTTTTAATCAACGTGAACCGTACCTCGTTAAAGATGAATGGAAAGAGTTGAAGTGGAGCAGAATCAATCTAACCAATTTTTAAAAGTTAGCCAGCATGTATTTTAGCCTCACGAACAAGCAGCAAGCGAAGCAAGTAGACGACGGGATCCGCGAATATCTATTAACAATTATAATATATTTTTTTTTTATTTTTATATGTAGGTAGGTAATTTTTTTTAAAATATCGTTTGAAAGCTTAACCTGTGGTTATATTGTCAAATTGGATTATGTAAAGCTCTACGCCTACCTGCTACTATAATAAATTAGCGACGAGTTCTGTTTCGACTCAGTGAAGTACCTACCATAAATGAGATTAAAATTTGGGTTGGAGTACTTAAGGGCCGGGGAATTAAATGAAACAATATAAACCATTAAACCTTTACGGGTACTGAAACGCTGGCAGCGAGAACTAAAACGGGGAAATGTAACGTAAATCAGATTTTGCATTTTGATTGTCATACTACCGATGGTAGATAAAAAATGTAATGACGTTCATTAAGACTATATAATCTGTGGCTGTTGTTTTCATAAAACAGTCGTGCAATCTTCGTTCGGATATTCATCTAGCAATGTTTGTTCTTTATTTTATATTTATAAACCTTTATTACACCAATTAAAACAATAATAGTATAAAAGGTGGAAAATATTCTCTACCAGTCAACTCTGAATCGCTAAGCAGAAAGCGGACGAAGGCGGTTTTTACATATTTAAATACTAAACTAACTGAGGTCTTCTCAGTGGACTATGACATGGGGTTCTTCAAAAATGGTGCAAAAAGAGCTCTCCTTCAGGGCCAGCGACGCATTGGCGACTCCTCTGGTGTTGCTAGTGTCCATAGGCGACG
>DWLO01001721.1:0-14173 GCA_018245335.1 Dalla quadristriga | reverse complement strand
ATACCTACGCTTCCTATTATGTCCCTTGAATTATCATCTTATGACCTAACATTATCAAAATATTGAATATACTTTGTATAATTGATGATGCTGATGTAGGTATATTTCACGAAATATTATTTGCACCGATGAATGTTCTTGCTTGCAACGGTTTTTCTTTTCTATTTAAATAGGGTTATAAAACCATTATAACTTGTTTGACTAAAAGCGTACACGAACAAAATTATCTTGATCCGTCGTACGGGTAAGGGCAGCCACTATTCTGAGCACTGTTCCCTTATCTAAATAGAAAACAATTAAAATAATATCTAAGACATTTAATGCCAGTAACCATTCGGAATAATAAATAAATTATCTCTAAATAATAATTTCAGGTTACATTCAAAACGAAAACAATTATGTAACTATTTTAATTAATTACTGTTTAACTGAGTCGTATTTTCATTCAATTTTCCAAACTGATTTGGACCAATTATTGCATTATCATATTTCTCTTTGATCGACCTTGCAGTCGCGAAAGTAGGTATTTGAGTTATTTATCAGTTAAATAAGCATTTCATGAACACCGCTTGTCGCAAGATAAGCGTTAATCTATTTATGACGGTTAAGTTTGTTTACACTTCACATACCTAGTAATTATATTAAATAGACAGCAATAACAGCCATATTTATCGAGGTCATAGAATTTAAGTAATGCACAAAAACACACCGTCAAATATATCGAATATTATCATTCTCCCCAACCAGCATTGGCAGCGTGGTGGACTATCCAGGCTTCCGACAGTCTATCCCCGATCCCGATATACATGCGACCAGCAGAGGAACATATAATAAGGAATTTATGCACGCATAGGTCTCACAGTCTATCTTAATACATTAGAATTCCATGCACTATATGTATATTGCACAGGCTATTGTTAATTATTGTCATACGTGTTAATTTTATTAACATGTCTTTATAACAGTAATGGTAGTCAAAAGTAGAATGAACGAGTCCTTTTAACCGGGGTTCGTAAAGGTTTCTGTATTAAGTACTAATGGAAGTATCATGTAAATTACATAGAGCCCAGGCTTAGGCTCCCTATACATTCATATATGTACCTACATACAACTATGTATGTACTATAACACTTGTTATACATACATCAATTTCTAAAATAATTTTCTATTGTCTTTGGATTTCCATAGCATGAATGTTGATTTGAGGATCTTCAATTATTTTTTTATTCTGCACCAGCCGTAATTCCATCATCTCGATTGGAATTTTTCCCGTCGGTTGTTTGGCTGCAAAAAATCGTTATCAATTTTATTTACACTCATAAATTGTTAGGTATGTATTAGTTCAAGAGACATTAAATGAAAATCGCCATGCGTTATTTTGCCGCAACTAAGTACATATTTTTGTTCCAACTAAATTTTTGCATTTTGATCAGAGGATAAGAGTTCGTTGTAGGAGGACTCTTCTATAGCCTGTATTAAAATGCACTCTCTAATGCATAGAATTGATAAGAAAATAGGTGAGCTTGGGATTACTATGACGTACCTACCTACGAGTAGTAGAACATAAAACTGTTCTTGTCAACGCGATATAAATTTTTCTTATCGCTAATAAACCCGTTGTCTTGTTCTAAGAACACTATTGCACAAATGGTTGGCGTTGGCGAGGTCATTTCGCCGTCATTTCATCTCATTCAACTGCCGATCATTTTACGAATTTACACGAGCAAGACGATCATGATACACTCATGCAACACATTATTAACATGGAATGTAATTCGTCCGTCAACTAACTAAACAACAAGAACAAAACACAGTTATACAATAAAATCAGAATTAAATTATAATATTAATCTCCTATAATCCTAACTATAACAAACTAACTAGTAGGTACTAACTTACACTAATTCGGGATAGTTTAGTTAACAGGTGACCGACACGACACGGCAAGATGGTAGAGCCTGTATATGGCTCGCTCGGGGCGGTACCCCCCCTTCGGACCCCAATTCCTTTTATGGTCCTATTCGTGGTGAGTCACGGATATCATGAGCGGCAGTGGAGGGGTCGAGCTGCATGTTCGTTATTCACATAAAAAAATGAATACTGCCAGTTTTGTTAATTTGCTTACCTACATAAAAAAAAAACAAAACAAAATTGTCTTAAGGCGGAAGAACAGTTACTTATCACCCCGCTACTAAATGGCACTGTCAAGCTACAGCATAGTTATGTCCGGTAATAGTATCTCGTTCTACCACCAGTTAAACCGCCACCAGCCAAACCTACCCAGGATATACTACCAGTGTTACAATCCCGTAGGCAGATACTCACCTCTGGCGATGTTGTAAGTGTCTGCGACGATGCCTTGCATGGTAGCAATGGTCTTCTCCAGGGTTAGCTTCAAGTCACTTTCTGTCTTGTAAAACCACGCGAGAAACAGTGACGCGAATAGGTCGCCAGTGCCAGTGAACTGGGCGTCCACTTTGGGGATTTCGATCTGGTAGCATGCGTCTGAAAGAAACATTATTAGTACTAGTACAATCATGATACAACTACAAGTAGCTAATATCCTACTAGTATCTTTAAATTGAATTTGAAAACAATATATACAAGACAAACAGACATTTATTAATACAGACTGCAAATCAAAAATTACAAATCACCCTGAAGAAACTAAAGTTGTAATATTAAATAGTTACAAGTGATATTCTTTAAAGTAACACCTGAAACAATTACTCATTACAAAGCTATATCACTATCATCAACTACAAGCCATCACTAGTGAGCAGGCATCTCTACTCTAAATGAGGAACGTTTATATAGTCCACAATGCTTCCCAAGTGCAGGTTAGCAGACATTGCATGCCATTTATGCACATTTGTTTGAAAAATGCTTGCCTGGGACTCAAATAATATAATAAAAAAGTTAACTTCATCATAGCAATAACGTTGCCAAACATGCCAAAACAGCCAATTTTACTTATTCTGTAAATTTTTTGAATACCTTTGTTACTTGCAAGACCAATCATCATTTTCTCATCACCCAAATCCGTACTGGACAGAACGACTATTTTAACGCCTCTGTTATGGAGTGCCTCAACAACTTTCAGAGCCCCGTCTAAGTCCTTCATAGGAATACCAGTCATAAGTTCTGCTTCAAACTGGTTTGGTGTTAGAATGTCATCCAGTGGTATTACTACATCCGTATAGGCTGGAAGAATTTCTTGGGGAACATACATTTCTCCGTTATCCCCCATTACCGGATCACATACTGTTAACAAGAAATTAATTTATATTGAAAATGGAAGAACAGAAATTCAACAATCTTTACAGTTTAAAGGCTTTTCAACAACTACATCATTTAATCAATTAATGCTGATCATGTCTGCATGCAATGGTACCGGCCCCGGATGGGCATATGGGTACTAAATTGTGTAGCATGTTTGATTTACGCAGAAAATCAATGGTGTTTTTATGTTTTTGCCATTGACTTACCATAAACTAAATCAGGATTCTTCACCCTTAATATCTTAATGATCTGAGCTATCTGCTTTAGTGAGTCTGGAGACCTAGAGTAGCCTGTGAGGAAGTGAGTATAGTAGTGCACATTGTTAAGGATCAACCCTTGAATTAACTCCTCTAACTCATCATTCAGTAAAACATTCCCTTTTATATGCTTGTAGCCGGTGTGTGTGGAAAACTGCACAGTATTTATAGCATCAACTTCAAATCCTAGCACCTGAAATAGATTTTTTTGTTCTATAAAACAAGTAGAGCACAAAAGACAAGACAAGCTTTGGTTGTGGGCAATATTTAAATCCTGTATAAGTTTCAAGTTAACTTTATTTTAGTTGATGAAAAAAATAACAAATAAACTCACTTGAAGCGGGAAAACTGCACTCTTATTTCCAACATATCCATGAACTACATGACTTTGAATTGATAAGACTCGGGGCTCTGAGTTTGAAGACATTATAAATATCGTGTTTGATTTATTTTAATCTAATAAAGTTAATTTAAAATAGAGTTATCAATATATTATTAAAAGTTAAACTGTACAAGCAGGAAAAACCTTGCTATTGAGACCTTTACGATTAAATTATCAACAATAATAATGTACTTTTAAATTTTGTAGAATTATAATAACATAACATTACTAAATTGTATTGTATATATATCACAGTCCAATTCACTTTACAGCATGTTTATCCTTATTTATCAAACCAACTCGTTTTGTATTTTACAAACGCTCCTCTTGCGAAGAAATTCATTGACGATTTAAAACATTGACTTTGAAATATTTGACATATTCATTCCATGACAGATTGATAAACAGGAATTACAGATAAACATTGTGTTTTTTCATGTGAATAAGACGTTTGTATAACATGTAAATAGGAACAAAGAGTTTTCATTATAAAGGCCAATAAGGCCAATAGAAACTGTTTCTCGCGTAAGTTTGCTACGATTAGTCTTGCACGACTGTTGAATCACGCTAGTAAAGAGATGGCGTTACTAGTATTAGTCACGTTATCGAAATTTTTAATAATTTTGAATCATAAACTTGCTCCAAATTAGAACAATCACCTGGCATGGCGAAAGATACCCTTTTGCCAAAAAATAACACATTTGTTTAAAATATCCTCAACAGTTTTAAAGTCTAGGTATCCTTTTGAGAAAAGTATATGAAACAAAGTCGCAAAATCGTGTTATTTACGCCATTTATAACTCAAGAACGGCTGGACCGTTTTCATGATTTTTGATTTGTTGGATTTGTCTCCGCCCTGAATATGAGTAATGATTCAAATGAATTACATAAAAAATTTAAAGAAAAAAAAATATTACAGAGAAAACAAAAAACGAGCGGTTTGTTTCATTGTTTTTTGTCACGTAAATATGTGTTCCTAAACCAATGATCCGATTTTCATGAAACTTCTTTGTAGTTTCTGAGATGTTATAAAACAAATTACCTACCAAGGAAAGTGCAGGAAGTCTTTTGGGCCAGCTAGTTAAGTTATTGACACTAACATTACGGATTTTAGACATAAGTATATTAATTTTACCTAATGGTAGGTATCTACCTACTTAATTTTTGATATAAAATAATGTACCTACTTAGTGAAATTTTCGAATTGTTTTCGCCATTATTCTCAATCTAAAATGAAGTAACAAGTATAAGAACATTAAAATTTGTCTTAAATTTTAATGTCTATGTTTCAGATATTACAATCGTTGAGAATGTTAGAATGTGCGAGCAAGTGAGAAGCGAAACTGATACACGTCCTTAATCCTGGTTCAAAATAACGCGTTTAATCAAACTACATAGTCCAAATAATTATAAACTATAAAGTCTAATGTGACAGCAATTGCTACACAGAATTTAAAGATTAAAACGCTTAGAAACGCATTGTAGCTTTATTACATTTTTCTTATCATCAATACATTTGTTTTGTAGCTTACTTTGTTTGTACTTAATTATACTTTTATTGACTGCTAGTAGGCTGTTCCTGAGTAGTTGAATATGCCCTTTCTAATGTGTCAGTAACAATTTTCATATCATTTTCAATGCTTCGAGCCCAGTTTTCTACATCTCCTATTTCTTTCAAGGCACTACTGAAGTTTTCAACTAAAGCCAGCCACTGCTGTGTTTGTTTCGCAAAGTTGATTGCTCCCTGGTGTAACAGTTTTGCTTCGGCATCTAATTTTTTCTGGTTCAAATATGCTTGTGCTACCCTGAAACATTAAATTGATACAACAAATTAGAATTTACACCAATGTGTTATCACCCTGCATTGACACGTTGAAAACAGTCAATAATTTTGTTGTACTTAACAGTTTGATCATCAACTGCAATTTCATCCTCCAAATGGCATGCATGTTAGGCAGTTAGTATAATGCAGCAATTGTTAAATATTGTTTCTAACACTAGGGATGGTCACCAACCTACCCACCACCACTTTGGAGCACTATGGAAATTATGCTCAGGTTACCTCAGTTTTGGGGAGATATGTAGACTATTAACATGTACTTACAGCATTTAATAATCAAGTTGTACACATTTTAAATGCTCACGCACCAATATAACATCACTCTTATTCCATATTATCTAACTAAACAAAAAAATTGTTTCTTAATATTCTATGTTTTTAAATGTATCGGCTCCTTTATCACCAAGCACTTTAAACTTTTTCAACATTATGATAATTACCCAACATTGAGGTGATCTACAAGTGCTTGAGTGAGATCATTGGCTGCTGCTATACATTCTTTACGGTTTTGTTCTGAAAAATAATTAGTACCGCATGATTTATTGATTTATGTATTTCCACGACTAAAATAACTTCATATGTAGGTATATAAATATTAATTTATAGAAAAATACATCGTGGTCTAGTAAAATACAATTAAAAAAACATGTTGCAACTGAAAAGTTGCAGTTGTAAAGTTTACGTACCCTGTGTTATTCTTTTCGCAGCTTGTTTAGCCTGATGTTCTTTAATAAGAGACGAAAGCATATTTTGAGCGCCACGCGAAGTTGTCTTTCTGTAACTTCTAGTGGAATATAAATGTTATTTGTTGAAAGTAGTATTTTAATAAATGACATAAAAATGTTTGTTTTCATCTGAATCTTTACTTGTTACTTGATTGACAGTGACAGATGTTGCCACTTGGCAGATGAAGACTGTGGACTTCCGACACTGCAGCGCTATTTTCGCGTGAATTGCGTGTGGGGATTTCGGACCTCGACCTCGACCGTGAGGCTTAGGGGAATAGTCGCACTATACTACCGTGCTACTGGCAGTCACCCCCCTATGGTCGAAGGGAACCTATTCTAAGAGCTCCCGCGTAAGCGGTGTCTTCAGGAGGTCGATGGTGGAGGGGCGTGGACCCCTTGAGTTGTGCATATCGCCCGTTGTCCGCGCTATCGAACTTGTGCCGCGCTAACTAGGCGATGACGTTCTCGTTCATATTTGGTTTTGATTTATATAAAAGCAATAACATTCATTCGTACATCTAAAAGTGGCATTGATGTAAATTATCGTCTCAAATTATAGCTCACGACAAACTAACTTAAACGCTGTTTACGGACGACAGTGCTTCGCGTTGTCGCGTCGGGCCGAACTATCAGCTAAAAAGATGCAGCGCGTATTCGACTTGCGACCGAAATGGCTGGACAAGTGGAGGCTGGCCATTAATGTCAGTAAGACGATCTAGATACTGTTCAGCAATAAGCGTATCCTGCCGCCACTGTGCTGCTTAGTAGGTACGCAATTTATGCGTACCTATCAACAATTGAGTGGGGAAAAGGGCGCGAGCAGCGAATTGAATATGAATTAGTGCTTTCGATTGTCGGGACTGTTATATTAAAGGAGTGAAACAAAGTCTTAAAATCCCAAATAATAACAGTAAAAACCATTTTTTTTATCAACGTTGCATTTCACAATTTTTTATTAGGCCATAGTCCACCACGCTGGCCAAATGCAGATTAGCAGACTTTACACGCCTTTGAGAACATTATGGAGAACTTTCAGGTATGCACATTCCTTACGATGTTTTCCTTTACCGAAAGTATACACACGTAACTTAGAAAAGTCATAGTCATAGTGTCGGGGATTTTAACCCCGGACCCTCCATGTGGAGGGCCGAATTTTTTACTGTGTCTTGTGTATATTATGCTGTTGCTTTAATTACTTCGTGTGTACAATAAAGAGTATTCTATCCGTCTATTTTATCTTTCTATTTTATTTATCATCGCTTTTAGATCGTAGGATACTTTTGTTTTAATCCCGAATAAATATACAAATCTTGAGGGAATGTAACACCATACATTTATTAAAGAGACAGTGTCAGCAGCATAAAATTAAATATTGTTATCTTTCGAAAATTATAGCATTAACAGAGAACTCTAGTTTGTCCATATAAACATTTAAAAAAACTTTATAAAAGATCTGTTTAAAAAATCCTATGAAAGTAGATATTCATAAAAATAAAGAGTATTCACTCGAAAACATTTCTACTTCAATACCCACAAGCCCGGTCTTTGGCAAGCACATAATTGCATTGCATTAATTATACGTTCCTAATGGAAGAGGTTGGTATCGATTTTCGCTTATCGTTTGCCAGCTGCGACATTGGAAAAAGATTTTCAACCTTGCCCCAGTTTACTCATTTAATTTTTGTTAAAACTTTGATATTTTAACCTAAAGCTTGATTTGATTTACGGCGCATATCGACTTAATTTTTACAAAATAATTAAGGCGCCGTTCAAAGTAAATAAAAAAATTTTTAGTTTGTAAAACTTTTTGTACACCTTTAATCTTATAAAATATGTTAAGTATAACATATTCGCAGTCTTCAATATAACGTGCCATTAGACCGCACTGTTTTTAATCACTGAAGATTTATATTTACACTAAGAATTCTGCTTTATACAAACATCCTTTGTATTCGCGATGAAGTGCTTGAATTCTTTTAAGTATTTAAATTATTATTTAGAAGCACATGAACGTTTAAAGGTCTTCAAAATAGGTGTTAACCATTAGGCCCGGTTCCACCAAAGCGGAGAGGAGCAGAGACTGGCAGAGAGGAGAGAAGATGTTTTCTAACTAACCAATCCGATATCGTTATTTCCATATCTCTCTGCGTAGTTTCGGTGGAACCATTCAAGTGGGGAGGAGAGGAGAACACACTGTCCGCTGCTCGTCTCCGCGCATCTCCTCTACGCTTTGGTGGAAACCGGGCTACAGACTTGAAAAAGCAACAGTAGTTCTAAGCATTTTTGCTCTCTTCGTGGTTTATGACGCCATATTCCGCTTTTAGTTTTTCAGTGAATTCAGGGTCGTCCCAGCCCCAGAGATGATGAGTCCCGTCACCAGTCCTCTGTGACCTCTGCTTGATGATCTCAGGCGACACCGACTTTAGGTCATACGCTTGACCAATCTGAAAGAGATACAAAATTTTGGGTACCATTTTTTACTAGATAATGGTTTTATAGAGAAACAACTTAATAATAATAAATAAAAAATGTATTATAAAAATTTATTAAACAACGATGTGAACTTTTTTCCCCACGTAATCTAATCAATCCAATGTATGACAAAGCAAGTACATAGATAGTTGTCACTTGTATTGTATGTATACATGTCCACATTTATCACTTTTCGAGCGGAGAACATGACTGACGAATCCAGCACGAATTCTTGACTATTGACATTGATAATTTCTATGTTATCATCATCATCACAACCCATCACTTATGAGAAGGCCTTAGTCCACCACGCTGGTCGACTGTGAGTTGAGTTGTGGTGCGATAATCTTGTGGAACTCAAAGTGTGGAACCTCCATACGGGGTAACCTTTTGATAGAACCTCCAAATATCAAAGTTTATGCAAATATTTTTTGACAAAGCAGTAAATTTATATTCACTTTGTTGTTAGTTTCTTAACAATAATTAAACTTAACAATAATATAATTTCTGGACTCATGGTTTTCTCAATTGTTATTGGAATAGCGGCTTCCATTTTCTATAATAAGTTCCTTATACTTAGGTACGCGGAAGTGTAAATATCTCGTACCCATCATGCACAGCAGATAAAAACCAAAGAAAAAGATAGTAAAAATAGAACATGAATATATTAATTCACGCTCAATGCTTACCCAAGCCATCGCTTCGATGAACATGATAGTAGGCGTGAGCATGTTATACAAGGGGTGCTCGGTCGCGCGGTAGTCCCACGGGAACGTGTGGTGGTAGTTGTGGAAGCCTTCCACGCAGATCATCCATACGCCGATGTTCTCGCGGGGGTTCAATGACCTGGAGATTGTAATTTGTTAAATATTATTTTAACTATAGATTTTTACATGAAAATGTATAATACCATGTAGTATCGCATAGTACTACGTAGGAGCTCGGAAGGTAAGTTAATGTTTGTTTGATAAAGTTAACAGCTGTCTGAGTTCATTTTACTTTAATCGTAAAATCACATTGTAGTCACAGCATTACGAGTCATATTGTGTTTTTATGATATAAATAATAACTGTTTTTCTTTGCACCATTACTCTAAAAAGCCGGGTTCTCCCAATAGTTATCCAAACATAATAATAAAATACAGGATCTATCTATTTCGTGCTAGAGTGGTATACTCGTATTTTCCTAAATCAAATATCAACTCACCCGCGTTGATCACAATATTCTTTAATATAGGAGACAGTCATCTTCATACATACTCATCTTTCTAAAGAACATTTCTGAAGAAGAAAGTACTTACCGATAAATGAAGAAGATAAGGATCTGGTTCGTGATGTAATGTCGTAGGCTGTGATAATTTGTATTTCTTTTTATTAAAAATCTGAGCAATTACTCCTTCTACGTGCCCATGATCCATCCATTAATCAAAATTGGTCGTTGGTACAATATATCAATACATCAATATATCGTAGGTATACCGAAGGTCACCGCTTCGGACTCATGGGAGCCAGCTACACATTTTACAGTTAAGGATGTCCGTTGTGTCCCCCGGGCAGAGGAGCTAGCGAAGCTAAAAAGTTTCGTTGTCTTCTCTCTCCTAGAGGAGCAAACGGGGAAGCCAAGTACACTGAGCCGAGTTAAGTACGCAGAGATTAAGAGATGTATGGATGGATAGATTGTGTTTTTTTATTGTTTTATATTGGTGATGTTACAAGTTCCGGAAGGTGCATACAGTTGGCCGTAATTTATGGTAATAATCAAGAACTGAATAGGTAAAAGGCAGCATTATTACTTAATCAAGTTAATATGAGGCATACTTGAGAATTCGGTAGCATAATTAATTAAGAATTGAGTACGTTTGTTACTACTGTTTGTTTACAATTTCGAAGTCGGTTATTCAGTCTCAAGTCAAAACCAACCTACTCTACCAAGTACCAAAGAACAATCCGGCTAAAAACTTATCAGTTAATATGAAGGAATTCACAGCTTGAGATAAAACAGAGAAAATTGGTCTCTAATGGGTTTTGCTGATGTTGATTTGTGTCTTGAAGTTACAGCGCTTGCCCACCAATACTGTCTCCGAGAACTAGATGACGGCGCCGCCTTGTCTGCCGCACGGCCATCATCCGAGCGTCGCGCCGTCATCACGGCACCAGAGATTGTAGTACGGCGCGATTGTGACGGACAAAGAGCCAGCAACACAAAACACGTACGAGCTTGTCCACCGCGCTGAGATTGCTGTCCCCGGTGCATGGATTATTGTTTTGATTTCGATGCCCGCAATCTTGGCGCGATGGACAAACGATCGCCGTCGCGTCGTCCCGAACTCGGTCTGAAATAATCTCGTCGGTCGGTGACTGTTTTCGTGGACAAGCGCTGTTAGTGTTTTTTATGTCTGAGCTAGACCTTAAAAAAACCATTTCCGCTGTTCAGTTCGTCATAAACATAGCAAAAGTTACAAGGACTGAAAGGTTCAAATGACTTACTTATCATAAGGCCTATACCCAAACGTGTGGGCGAAGCTGTTGACGCTCCACACAACGTTGATGCCGCACGTGTAGCGTAGGATGGTGGGGACGAAGAAAGCGTTTAGCCACGACTCGCCCCAGAAGTACACAGGGACCACCGTCGGAAGTACGAAGCATAGGAGAGGCATAAGTTTCATGTAATGCCTGAAATAATTTGTTCATTTACCTTCACGTGGAAATTGGTAAAGTAGACCTTCGAAGCGCTCATAGTCGCGCGGCGAGTGTCAATCGTAAGCCGCGCCGACCTAGGTCGGAAATTGGATGGTACATTTTTATAAAACTCGTCCAGCTTGACGACTCGGCGCGGCGGCGGCGCTTTGGTCAATGACCCTGTCTGAGGAGCCGTGGGTCCTGGGTTCGACCCCCGGCCGCGGCTGACATTTACTCGAGTCTTGAGCGTTAAATTGTGTTGTGTTTTCTGTGCGTGTCCGCCACCCGCAACACTAACGCAATCCTAGTGCGGAGGTGTGAGTGTGTAAGAGTTTAGCGTTTTTTAGCGCTTTAACTTTGTCGGGTTGGCCACTCGCCCCTCCATCAATCCGCACGGAAGCAATTAATGCGCTATGCAGAGGCTTTTTTATGTGATCTTATGGACTACTACTAATTCTACTACTCTACGTGGTATTTATTCATAATTTTAGAAAGGTAGACTTACTTCTTCTGGAACATGACGACGGGATCAGCGTACAGGTCGCTCAGATCTAAACGCTTGCCCCCTTCAATGACTTCTGGGCTCTTCTTGCAGCAGAGCCAGCCCATGTGGGAGAAGAACAGACCGCGCTCTGCGTTGTGTGGGTCGGCGTCCGTGTCTGCATACTTGTGGTGCGTGCGATGGTCGCGAGCCCATTCGAGTATGCAGTCCTGTGTAGTGTTTTAAATTGAACACAACGAACATGATCTCCTGCGCTAGATTAGATTATCAGATCAAGGTTAACTGAAGCAAACGTACGTGCCTCAGATTCCTTGGAACTCGAATCTTTAACCATTTAACTTTCACCCCCATATCCTTTAAATGAAATATCGATTAAAAAATTCCAACTATAATGGACACTTCCATATTCATTAATATCATTGGATGCATTATATTAATGTGATTGTCACCTTATGGAATGGCACGACACTGTCTGTCCTTGGCATTATTATTGTGTGTGATCAATAACTACTAAGATATACTCATCCTTTCTAATTTTAATATTCTTCTGGATGTGGTAGAACCTTTATACGATTCGCCCAGGGCAGTACCACCGTGGAATAATTAGTTTCTAACCAGAGGCGACCACCTTAGTTCTCAGGGATAGCAAAGCATCTGTAGCTAATTTCGAACAGGACTATTACTAACCCCTACTAACCACCGGACTATGAATAACACATGACTAACAGGACTAACAATCACATAAAAACATTTTTAAAAAAACACAAAGTTACTATTGAAATTTTTAGACCATTATTGGCCAAATGCAAGACGCTAATCTCTGCTCACAACTGAGGAGGCATGGAGCCGACTTACATCAAGGCTAAGCGACGATTATCCAACGGTAACAACAGGACCAAATGAATATTTAATTTATTTGCTCTCTGAAGCACGGAAGAGCCATTACCTATACAGATATACCGTGCCCCAAGTTTCTTAAGACGATACATCGATCCACTTGAAAATGAAGCGAACGCATCACGGACCAATCACGGATGACTATGGAGTTTTAAAATAACAGTGATGCAACTATTTTATGTACGTAAATGGTGAGATGGCTATAGGGAGCGCGAGCTCGAAATAATCAACGTAAGCGCCAAACATCATTTATAAAACCTAGATTTAGGCACACAATAATAAATAAATAATAATAATTTGTGATGTTGTTGTACAAGTAGGTGTGTATCTAGCACGGAGTTGTGTCTGTGAAAGTGTGGAAAACTGCTTGCGTACGCATTGTACCTACATAATAATATCCTTGCATCCTCATCCTCATACTCACACATTGCTAGAATTGTTTACTGCCTTCGAATTTGACCAATGTACCTGTCTACCTTCTTGATGAATTATAAAATAAACGTCCCTGTCCCAAATAATAATTTAAATGTAAATGTGGACCGTTACCGTCTGCGCTACTGTCTGGCCGGTCCGTCTAAATATTGTCGATGTAAAAGCAATAATTGTGCAAATTATCGACATTAGGTATTCCTCTCACTAATCCGCGTGATGCATATACGGTCACACAATGCACTTATTATTCGACACTACATTTTCTAAGTAAAGTGCATACGGATTGAATACGGCGCGCTATGACGTGTGCGTCTGCCCTTCGAATGACTGAATATCAGTTACAAAGAAACGAGCTTACTTTGTGTACGAATTATTTTGGATAAACTTCCGAAAAGCGCATACCGCCTATGACTCTGAAATTTGGCATAATAATAATAATTATTCTGATCTCCTAATCGTGAATATCATTACGAAAATTGGCGCAAACGCCATTTCTGCTCTTAGTCACACTGATTAAACAATTTATCAAACTCGTTAGGAGTAACTTACGAATAACTTGTTCACAAAGTTATTCAACTTCTTTATAAGTTACTTTGAATAGTTTTCGTTTTATTTTATACAATTTATATTACATAGTAAACATTGCATACATAACCAGTTAATTTTTATGTACACTACCACCCCTCTTCCATGTGAGTTCTCC
>DWLO01001720.1:0-14174 GCA_018245335.1 Dalla quadristriga | reverse complement strand
CTTCGACCTCCTACTCGGGGGGGTCCGGGGTTCAAATCCCAGACTACCTATGATTTTTATGTATATTTATTTTATAAGTTATGTGCTATTTAAGTAATTGAATATCATCTGCTTTCGGTGAAGGAAAACATCGTGAGGAAACCACCATGCCTGAGAGTTCTCCATAATGTTCTCAAAGGCATGTGAAATCTGTCAATTCGCACATGGCCAGTGTGGTGGACTATAGCCTCGCCCTTCTCACATTGAAAGGAGACCCGTGCTTTATGTTGCAAGTAAAAGGCAGGGCAGTAATTAATTAATAGGTATTTTATTATTTCGAATGTAATTAAAATAATTTGTATGAAAGGAAAACCCGACTTCACCTAACCGGTATACTTCATGTTTAAGCAAGCTTAGTAGAAGCACAGATAAGGCACATTGGGCTCGTGATAGTACTATTAAGCTCGGCTTTCGTTGCTTAACCTAATACGAATTTAATAGAAATTTCGATAAGATACTTTCATGCAAATATCCTTAATCTAATTTTAATGACGAAATTGAGGCCCCTTGTAAAGGTAGGTACTATTTCGATACAGAAAGTTTTCTCCAAGTAATTGGCTAGCTAATAATAGGCGCTTCTATGAAGATAATATTTCCCCAACCAATTTTTAACCAAGTATATACTACAAAATGTTGGAATTTATCTTGTCTTGGAGATTAGGTACTATTCAATTGGATTACTAACATTCACTAAAAGGACTTACTAACCCTAACAGTCCGAACGCTAACGAATACTAACTAACTTATGTTTATATTCATTCCGAATACTAACTGGACTAATTATCTGCGTACAGTTAGTTATATTCGAGGTTTGCCACAGATGTATGTCCATGGGCGGCAGTGGCAGTTCTACATGTCAGATTGGTATTCTCATTTTTTTTTAAATAACAAAATCTCTAAAACTCAAAAATGATAATAGCCCAATCGAGCACTTACTCGTACTTAGGTTGACGTTTAAGCATAGTTTTTAATACACCAAATGAAACTATTCTTGCCTACTTGCCTCTGTCAACTTTCTGAACAAAATATTATTACGTTAGAGGTACTTCGGTGTGCGAGTGTAATTAAAATGTATCGATTTCAATAATTACAGAAGTTTTTAGAGTTATTACTTACTAACGTATAAAGAATGGACATTTGGTGTCTTGATTTAGTTTTTAGATATCCAACTACAAATCGAGCTACAAAAGCAAAGATAACAAGTAAGAACGTAGATTATAGTATGCTCGAACGGGGTATTTTAGTGTTCAGGTCAGGTTCAAATACATTCAGCGCGGGTCTGGGGATAATTTAATTCCTCCATTCATGGAGGTGCAAATTTGCAAGTGCGTATCAGAGGGCGCGCCGCCGCCCCGCCCGCGTGCCCCCACCCGCGCCCTCCGATATGACGTCAACGGCCCACCGTGCCACCCGATTATAAATATAGCCGCGCCGATATCACGCCACAGGTTTCGGTCCTTTTAACTTTAAGTTTTATCTAAAAAAAGTCTTGAACTTTACAGGTCAATAGTTGCTTCTTTTCACAATGACATTTGCTCGTGAAATGAACCTTTAAAAACCCTCTCACACCTCACTAGATAGGCTCTACCAAACTGACACAATTTTTTTTAATGTGAATAATATATCAAACGAACATGCAATGCACCTCTGTCACATCTGTGACAAACCTCGAAAAATAATGGAACTGGGGATTTTAGTCTAGTTAGTATGAGATGTTAATAGGAATGTTAGTTGATCAGTATTCTTTATTATAAGGACTATGGGAGAAAGGACTGTTAGTGACTGTAAGTTCTGTTAGTCGGTGTAAGTCAGGTTAGTAGTGGTTAGTGATGGTCCTGTTCGAAGCTGGCCCCAGACTGTTGCTACCCTTGAGGACTAAAGTGGTCGCCTCTTATCTTAAGTATTTCAATCAGGACATTAAAAACCTGACATAAAATTTTAATCTCAATATGAAATTGTATATTTTGCTAATTTGTATTACAACGATTATATCATATTTATATTAAACGAATATTAGAATCACCAAAGACACACCGGCTATACACAAAACCAA
This sequence comes from Dalla quadristriga, assembly GCA_018245335.1. Lineage (NCBI taxonomy): Eukaryota > Metazoa > Arthropoda > Insecta > Lepidoptera > Hesperiidae > Dalla > Dalla quadristriga. The sequence goes on along the minus strand of DWLO01001720.1, from coordinate 12,082 downwards.
AAACCAACCAACCTCAGTTTAAAAAATAAAACATAACCTATTAAATATTATTGAAATAATTATCTATATAGATACAATAAATCGTGTTACGTGGAAAGCAATTAATTAAAAGTTAAAATCTTTACAACTTTAATCTGGTTTTATTAAAAGAATTAAGAGAAGTGGAGGGCCGCTAGTTAAAGGGAGGGCAATCAATAGTCAAGTCAAAGTCAAGCCGATTATTATCGCAATCGCAATAATAATTCGCCAGGTATCGTTGGTGAAGCCGACCGACGTCTTCAAAGTTCAAATTTGCACGAAAAATCACATGAAGGTAATACAAATAGTCTCGTCTTGCGTTACACAATTAACCCCCAGGTAGTAATCTATATTTCTTCAGTCGCATACGAAAGATACGGGTCGTATAATTTTGGATTTATCGAATAAGCAAGATTTGGAGAAAACATACTACAGTGCAAAAACAACATCCTCACTTTTAAAAGTGTAATTAGAGAAACGCATTTTGTAAGTGATGAGAATAGCAAACAAGCATGCAGTCCCACCATCCACTGCCGCCCATACATATCAGCGACAAATTTGAATAGAATTGTACGAGCAACTGTTCATTAGTTAGTCCTGTTAGTATTAGGTGTTAACAAGAATATTCATTGGTAAGTATTCGTTAATAATAGAACTGCGGGTGTTAAGGTTATTAGTGTGAGTTAGTCCAGTTAGTAAATATACTAATATTTGGTAACTGGACTACTGCTATATACTTACGATTACTGAAACGTGCAGTTAATAATCGTTAGTATTTGTCCTGTTCGAAGCTGGTCACAGATGCGTTGCTATCCTTGAAGACTGAGATGGAAGCCTCTTGTATAAATTTAACCTGCATCCACCTTATTATAAAATAACTCTTAGTTTATAAGCTTGACCCCACAAGTCATCAGAAGTAACTAAAGTCAGCGTTACTTACGCCAGGAAAAAAGTTCATACGTGGGAGCAAATTTGACTCGTGAATTACGAAATTTGGTTTGATGAAACTGAACACTGAAATAAAACCTTATTTGTATTACTGATGCTTAAGGTTTGAATTCTTCGTTAGAAAATAGGGTAATTACTCAATGTTCAGGATAAAAGCATGAAAAGCTTAATCTAAATAGAAACAGCTGGTTCACTTGCCACAATTTCTGTGAACTGTTAATAAATGCTAATGGATTGATATTTTACGTAAATTTAGATTGTATAGCATTTCATTAATAATTAATTAATAAATACCTGTGGCAAGTGACCCAGCTATTTTAATTTAGATACATCTGCTCAAGGTTTGGTCCTCAACATTGAATAATTACACTTTCAGAGAAATATGACACTATCTCCCAGATTCAAATTAAAAGTATGTTCAATGCTTTAAACAGGTAAAAGTGTGAAACTTTTAAAGTATAGAGTTTCATGGAATGGCTAACTGATATATCCCAAACCGTTGGATGTAATAGATTTTACAGTTTTCTCAGGCGGTAAATGTCCTGTAGTCAATAAATATCCGTGTTGTCTCGGCACGCATGCTGTAGGAGAATTAACGGGGAATGGATGAGAAGAGTAGACATCAAGAACAAAAATCATGAAGTTACTACATGGAGAGGCGTTCCTGTCTCTTAAATGAAACAGGGTTGCCATTCGCTTATAACATCTCGCCGGCTCGTCGAAGATTTATTTCGAAATCTTCAAACTTATGTGAACCGATGACTGACAGCTGACTGCGTCGCTGTCTTCGACCAATTAAAAGTAAATGTAAGTAAACGACAGTTAGTTCCAATTTTGGCCTACGGATCAAATAAGTTGGGACCCGTAGACAGTCTGTCTACGTTGGGGGCACTATACCATTGTTATTGAACGAGATTGACAGTTTAACAGTTCTTGTATGAAGTCACCGGAAAAGTTGAGGCTGTAAGCGAGGCTGTTGACTGAATGGCATATCAACAAACGCGCATGCCGACAGTGTATTGGCCAGCCACATTTTTCTGGACGAAATGCTTTGTTACACTTCACAAAAGATCTAACCTAGTGGACCGATTGGTTCTATCACCTGGAATAGCTAAGCAACTTAGAATATCAATCAACTAACGCATTGTTCGTATCGGTTGGTCAATATGTAGATTACTTAGATCATGTACGTAGATTATTTCATTAAATGGAGGCTCTTCATGAAATGCCTGGCCACATTATATTCATGTCCCAATTCTTCGGTTGACCGACAACACGCACATATAAAGAGAGAAGACAAAATGCTTTTAACAGCGCTTCCACATGTATTGTTCTAAAGGTATTTCCAAATAAAAAAACGTTTTCTTACCGACGTTTATTACATCAAGCGTTCCAATTTCAACAAAAGGTTACCTCAGACATAAACTTCCGATTTTTATTGGTTACTTTATATTTTTTCCGTGAATCTTACTAATTATTAAAAAGGCGAAAATTTGTTGGTTTGTTTGATACGCCTTCACGGCTACACCATATAACTTTTCTTAATAGAATTTGAAATAGAGGTAAATTAAGACATGCCGATGGCCATATGATACTTTTGATCCCGAATAAATATACAGATCTCGAAGGAATTAAAATATCATAAATTTTACGCGGATGAAGTCGCGTGCATCAGTTAGTACCTATGTATAAATGTTACATACATTTATACATAAATTAATATATCCTGATTGACTAACTGTCATATTACAATACAGCTGAAACTACTGAAGCTAGAATCATAAATCAAAATTGGGCGGTAGAATCCTCTTTATGATTTTTATAAATTTAACCCCTAAGGGGATGAAAAGAGATTTGTTTAATTATTAATGTTCTGTACACAATAAACATTTTACAACGTTGCATAGTTCGTAGAAGAGCACTACTAAATTTCATTATTAAATGGGTTCCCGTGCAACGCAGAATATGATATAATAGAAGCAAACTCAACGACATACACACACACACACATATACATATAAATCATACTGTATAGCACAGGTATGGTATATCTAAGGGGTGAGCGAAGCTAAATCAGTTCTGGAGATACAAAGGAGAAATCGTTCTGTACAGGATGTTATAAAGGAAAGACAATGCCCAAGCGTTCCAGTGAAGTCGGATTTGGAGCCACTTGACATTATTGCGAAACTGAATTTTGCGACTAACCCCAGCAATATGCGCCCTCCAGAATAACTGCTAGTGACGTACTACCACGAGCACTTCGATAATAATGAATTGGTAGTAACAGTAGGCATCTATATATAAATAGGCAAATACAAAACAGTATAGTACATTTTTCCATCGGTTTGTCAACCGATTTCCTTTTTTTTTCTTTGGTAGCTTATGACGAGCTTTAGTGTTATCAATTTAAAAAAAAAGTTCAAAACATGCAAATGAATATAAGTTTTTCTTAAATTTTGATCAAATTTCGACCAGTGGGCGGACACTAGTAACTATAAATTGTGCTGAGCTCATTTTACTATGGGCGCGCTTAATCGTGCCGGATTAATACATACCTAATCTGAATATTTATGAACTAAGTGGCTTTGCCCGCGGCTCTGCTCGCGTAAAATGCCCTTACCTATCCCACAGGAACCGTGCTTTTTTCCCGGAATAAAAGTAGCCTGTGTCACTCTCCGACCTATAAACTATTTCTATGCAAAAATCACGTTGATCTATCGCTCTGTGGCAACGCAAATGAAGGGCAAACCAACAAACACAATTTCACAGTTATAATTAGTAAGAAAGTAAGTAAGGATGGCCTTTACGGGTTAAAGATGTAGGTAGTCAACTTCGAAGTCAGTTTTCTTTAGTTCGTTCGTGTTCGATAACGTTAGTAGAACCTGAGATCGTGGTGGTATATATACATATAATAATATGTATATTACCTACGCGAGATACGGACTGATTGAACAAGAAGCCTATAGTAGGATTGTTTGTCTTCTACTGTAGTGATCTAGTAGTTTTGGTAAATAGTTAAATAATGAACACATTCTTGGAGGCATCTTTTGAATCTCCTAGGTCGTCTAAAAAGGTTATCTGCCTGTTTTGCGCTTTGTAGTTTATCTAACCAACAAAATGTAAGATAAAGCACAAACTTTTACTCCAGAAGTCATATTAGAAGTCAGTGTTGACCGGTGGCATTTAACCGCAGTTAATTTGCTTTTATTAAAAAAGTTTTCACATTTCCAGTCTAAATTAAAGGTTAGGTTGACTCCTAAATACATCGGAGTACCTATATGCACATTTATTAACAATTTTACTTCTATAAATAGGTAGATAGGTAAGTTTGTTTTTATCGATAGCAAAACAAATGAAGATGCTATCTATTTTGTTTTCAGACAAAGGTAGAAAATAGCATATAATCGTATTATTCAACTAGCTGGCCGCAGACGTCGTCCTGCCCTTTCCTTGGTAGGTAATTTTTTGGTTGGCAAAGCGTTGTGATGATGGGCAATGCACATCGCAACAGGACACAACTGTGTCAGAAGCCCAGTAAAAGAAGACCCGCATTAGCGAACGCGACTGCGCAACGATTTATAAAAATATATCTAAAATATCCGTAATTTTATTGTCAATAAAATAAATGAAGAAAATTTTTCAAAAAATACCTAGACTTTTGCAATAGTTGAACATATAAGATTCAGCGAGCGAGAGGGAAGCGAAACTGATAATCGCTCTTAACAAATTGTGTAGCTTAATTAATAGTTTCAGCCCTATTCGAGGTTTCCCTTATATAAAATTTAAATTGAGGTCAGCCCTTTTAGGTTAATTTATTTACAGCCGTCGGTTATTACCTTTATTTTGAGTTCTCTTATTAATAATCCTGTTATAGGCTGAAGCAGCTATGTAATTCCTTTATTGCTGTACGTCTTTGTTGTTGATCCAAGTTTTACAGTCCTAACATTCTCGTATCTTTGTTTCAGATTTCGATACCGAAGTTAACAACAGAGCAATCGTATCGATTATTGAAGACAAATTAACGAACAATTGAGCTGAGGCGAGGTGAGGGACAGGTTTAATCTGGTGGTAGAGATCGAATAATGTGGTCGGGCATGCGCCCGGTGGGTGTTCACCTCGTGCTGTGTACTTAGTAGGAGGGGATGCGCTTGTGGTGGGGGGCGCGGGCGTTGAGCATGCGCGTGTGCTGCGTGACCACGGTACTGGCGGCGCTGGCGCTGCGCTCCGCCGCCGAGCCGGCGCCGCGCCGCTTCCCCGCCGAGTGGCGCGGCGGCCGCGAGGTGCAGCTGCGCTCGCGCCCGCTGCACGAACTGTTCGAGCCTGACGCGCCGCGCCAGCCGCCGCCGTCCCCGATGCACAAGGAGCGCCGCCGCACCAGAAACAACAAGCGAGCACCGCATCTGCCCTCGGAAATGGCCAGCCAAATGATGCTGCGCGCCGCGCGCTCCGGACGACCGTACGATGTTCCTCAAATAGGTAAGTAGTTACTATGATATACCTAGTCGGGTCATAAGTTCTGGCATAGCCTTGTCTAATTTAAATTTGAAATATTGAAAAGAAATGTTTCGATTTATTTTATATTAGGAACTTTCGCGCCATATAAAAACAAAATAGAAATTGATGTTGTTCCAATTGCTAAAATTGAGTGGATGCAAAAGGATCCCAGAGTCGTGGTTATTGCGCTCTACCGCTGTGGTTACGCACCTACTGAGATTTGTAAACTGCTACATAATTTATAAATAACTTTGTGGTTTGTTTATCGTACTATCAAACAGTTTACTGAAGTTTCAAGCTTGGAAGACCGTAAAAAGTGCGGCTGACCTCGTACGGTTAGGACATCAAAGCAGTACGGGCGCGAATCCAATGAAATCCCGTCCGCAAGCAATAAATGTTAGCTCTTCAGTTAGGGATAAGCAAAACCCCCATCAAAAGAGTGTTAACTGAAGACCTTGAACTCTGAGCTTATTAACGAAAAACTGGGCATTTTCTTAATGAGCGTCTGAAAAAATGAGACTCGTGAGATCCCGGGGCTTTGTTAAGGCCGTAAGCGGGTTAAAAAAAACCGCAAAATTCTTTTTTACAACGAAATTTTTTGTACGTTGAAGATAGTAACAACAAACCCATAGCCGTAGCAGCATTCACTGCCCATAGCAGTGAAGAGGCAAACAGGCGTATGCCGATGATCCAGCGTGGACGCGTTATCCTTCATCAATCAAAGTTTGGCTTTGAGTCTCATATTCTGGCTTAACTGAGGTATTTTTCTGTGAACAAGGGGTGAAAACCAGCGCTGCTGTGTTTCAAAATACCGTCCATACAAACGTTGTGGAACCTCTTTCGAAAATCCACGATGGGGATTCCAACAATATTCAGCGCCAGCTCATCGGGCAGCAACAGCAGCAAGCACACAAAACTGTCAGAACGCCCATGGAATTGACTTCATCAGGCACGGCGAGTGGCCCTCTTCCAGCCCAGACTTAGACACATTGGATAACAAAATATGACAACTATAAATAGTAACAAAAGTTGTTGAGTGAAGTGTTGGTGACAGAACTTATGACCCGACCCGACTAGGTACCTATAGGACCTGCATTTTTTAATTATCAAGCCAAATTTTAGTTTGCTTTTAGTAACTTGCGCCGACGACCGACATTGTACGAAATTGTTACGGGTCCTTTACTTACACGTAATTTTTTTGGTGAACTAAGAAATATGATGGACATTAAAGCACTGTTCCCATAAATCTATCGTTGAATTCGGTTGATTAGGTTGCTAGGTGCGTACAGTAATTTGGGCATTAATTTATTTTTTGCTATGCAGAAATCAAAGCGCGAACTGTAGCAAAAGCGCCTGACATTAATGTGTTGTGACTGGTGACTGATGACCGATTTCCTATTCATCAGTTAATCAAAATTCACTGACTATAAGGGTTATGCGAGCACACCGGACGTTCGACATTAGTGTCTGACACTGTGACAATCGAAATAGGGGCCGAGAATACAGGGAGGTGTGCCACTTCAGTTGCAGTGCTAAAATGTGCATTCTGTTCTTCCCATGTTCCAGGCTCTTTACGTTTCAAATCTATGAGATAAAAATACAGCATCACAACTTCTATATCACTATACGAACTCTAAGAATTTAATAATCGTAGAGTATACTTTACAAAATCTTTAATTACGTATTGAATTATGTTCTTCCGTAGCACAATGCATAACAATAACACTTTAAATGATGTGATTTATTTTGTAATACACGGTTAAATAACGGATGGATGTTTGTTATCTCAGGGCTTATAACTTGTAATTAACTTAATCATTTATTAATGTAATTTCCATTGAAAACAATTTTTTCTATTATAACCTCCGGGAATAAGTGACCACACCTTCACCTTTATATACATTTTTACTATAACGTCGACGCTGGTTATTTTCATCTCAACGTAGGTATTTCAGTGGGTTGAACTTATTATGTGTTTAATCACGGCAGCGCTAAAATTAAAATTGAAAGAACTGCTGCGGCGTGGGGCATGTTAATTGCGTTTATACGAGGGTTTTTACATTACACGGTGCGATATCTTACAGAAAGTACAAAGCAGATATCCGATGTCGTGTGGTATCTTTACATCAGCCTCTTATAATATCGTACCGGTTGATACAGTTACGCTGTGTATGATACTGCTGTGATCCGCAGACATGGCCAGTTCGTTGCGAGCCTTGTCATTGCATTCTCTTTAGCCTGGTTCAGACTACGCGGTATTTTAGTCAAGTGGTGAGTATTATAGAAACTAAAGTTAATCTATAGTTAGCACATTAGTTGGGGGCGCGTGGGCCCAATAATGGTGCCAGCGTAGCAGATGCTAATCAGATACTAAAATTGTGTTAAATCGTGTAGTTTACATTTGGTTTTTTTATCTAGTTTAATTATTTAGCTTACTTGTGCTTAAATTATTTAAATTTTTTGCGTGCTGCCGTATTTTTACACAATTATAATATATAGGTATTCTATTATATTCTATTCAATGTGAGATATCGTATTAGATAATGTGAAAAGCAGGATATTCCAAAAATTATACTTGCGCCGATATCGTAGCAACGTACGATAACGATATCGTACCGTGTAATGTGAAAATGTTATAACTGTCACGTAACCAATGAAAGCTTCACAGAATTAAACATTTACAAAATAAACGACAATCCGAGACAACGCTTTAGATACTCGTACAAGTAAAAACGGCACGAAGATTAAAAACTTGAACGCGATGAGTTTCATAATGCTCTAATAAGACAAAGTATATAGTACTTACAGGTGATATTTAAGTCATGTCTTAAAATTATTTTAATTTGAACTCAAGTTACACAAGACGCCGTTTCATATTATTTATTTAATTTTTACGCAGGATCCTGTCTCATAAATTGCTAATTAATTATGTTTGTTTATACTTGCATATTAAAATAAGTAGGTACCTACTAATAGATTTTAGTAAGGAAGAAAAACAATGATCCATTTACGGATTACAGCTAGAAAACGTATAGGTATTGAAGTTCTAAAGCAACCCTTTAGGTCAACTTGAAATGAGGCAGACTATCCGGATTAGCTAGAGCCCCTAAGGATGCATGTATCTCGTAGTTGTCGGGCCGAGAGACGTGTAGTATGGAGAGGATTGTACGTGCGTTATGGACACGTAACTACGTACACGTCTGTCTTTCAGAAACGACCCATCACGTACCCTTCCTGTACGTGCAACACTTACCAATTTCCACGGTCACATATTTATTCTTAATCCTCGTAAACTTTCCTCTAAATATAGCTCTGCTACGTACTTTCTCTACGCCTTTTACCTTATGATCAACCTATCTTCCCGAAAATCAAGCAATCGTGTTGTAGCTAAAAAACGGGAGTTTTTATTCTTTAACACTACACTCTTTACCGATGCGTAGCGGGTAACCATAATAGTGTTACAAAAATAATAAATTATCGAGTATTCAAAACAAAACAAGGTATGATGATTAAAAAATAAGTCTTAGAAGAAATACTTAGATAGTGGCAAAAGGGAAATAACATGAAAGGAATCTATAAACTAAAATCAACGATCAACGACGACCTTTTGGTGAAAGCTTTGTTGTATTGATTGAGGATTAAGGCCGTGATCTACTTAGGCAAAACGGAAAACAAATATCTTAGTTTGCGAATACGGCGATTTCATCTTAATGCCATCTTATTCATTTATAATACCTACTTTATGACTCCGGTGCGCGTTGACAGTGCCAGTCTCGGATTGACATGCTGTGAGTTCGTTTTCCGGTCAGAGCAGAATTTTGTTTAACAGATAATGCTTTATGTTTTGTAGTATTCATTGTTCAAAAATAAACATTGCAATTTCTTGGTTTTAAATTAGTAATTAGTATCTTACAGTTCTACTTTAGTCGCAGGAGAGTCTACCGTACACAGAAACCTTTTAAATTTAAAGTCGAACTTAAAGACAGACGGATAACAAAGGCACCTTACATCTTGATGAAAACTGCATTCCAATCCGTTTAGAGCAACGCAAATAATAAGTGAGCACTCAGACAGCAAAAAAGCTTTTTGGTTTATTTTCGTGTAGACGCTCCTGATTTTTTACCGAATTGTATTTGTCTTTTACCCTTTCGTATTTTTATAAAGTCGTCGGCGAAAAAAGAGAACAAATAAAGCTATCGCTTTTTCTTTAAACAAACAAAAGACTTGTAGCTTCGCCAAGGGCCTGAAACAGAAGTTGACTGCAGTTATTTTTATTATAATTTTAATTACATTTGTACGTGGACGACTACTCGCCCACGATGACGATGACGCGCTATAGAGTGCGTACAAAGTTGGAAGGACTTATTGTTGTATTCAGGTGCGCCCGGCGAAAGGTAACTGCGTACTAAACCATACGTAGAAGGCAATAGTTCAGTACTATATACTGATTTGCCCTGTTGACACCCCCAACTTCCTTCATGCCACTACGACAAATAACTCCGATATTGTACGGATGACAAAGATAGATAACTAATGTTTATCAACATTACATCATCATAGGATTTACATACTGATTTCAAATCAGTAACTTATTTTAAGATAATGAAATTTGATGTTATTTAGATATTACTTATATTAATACTGTTTCCTGAAATTCGTCGACTGTGCCGCGTGTACCTTATGACGAAATAAATAATTTCATTTCATTTCATAATAATACTATATCAATAAATTACCTACTGCTTACGTACTTACATAATACATGCCAAGTATATATCTAAAAAAAATACCCATTACTATGGAACGGAAAAAAGAATCTCAGAAACCATTCCAAAAGAAAAGTTAGAACCGTAATTTATATTCAAGCTTGACTTCTGAACTCCAAACGACATCCCAAAAGATGAGTTTTTAAGAATAATTAGACCAATCAAACTTTACTTGGTAAGTCATTAGGCATAAACGAAGTTAATGAATGGTATCGTCGAGCAATTTAAGATATACATATATCTTGTAATTAAGGACACGAATACCAGTAACAGAAAAATATCCGATTTGTCGACAATCGGAAATTTTTACAAGGAAAACATTACCTTGAATTATGCAATCCTATTTTATTTTTAATTTTTCACAACACGTGAACATTACATTTATTTCGTTAAGCTACCTCTGTAGCAATTAGTTGGTAGCTAAATAAAGTGCGTCCAAACAAAGCCCGTCGGGGAAACGTGCATTATGTTTATAGACATTTATTCTCAAAAAGACATGAGTCACTTCCATGAGAAAATAACAATAGTAATATATTATGTACATCAATAATAACGTTCGTCATTTAATATGTACTCATTTAACGCATTCGTATATATTTTAAAGTGAGTACTCGGTAAGGATATATTGAGCTAATTTGGTCTTAAATGCGTTAAATGAGTGTATATTCTTTATGTGTGCAGGTATTTTATTATAAAGTTGTGCTCCTTCATATTATGTTTCACTATTATATGTTGTTATGACAACATATAGGGCTGCAATGTTTCGGGGTCGGTCACAGAATCGTTGGAAGGGTAGATACTTACTCAGTTGGGGTATTCCCGGGGGCGTCGTAAGAAATGTCTCATGAGTACTTGGGGGTTTCATTCGCAGAATTAGGGGTTTAAATAGTACCTTTTATCCACAAGCTGAAAGGCTGATAGAGCGTGCCACACACAGGGATTCGTTGAATAAAATTGGTATGCTAAGAGCTCGTACACACGTGATTGTAAATGGTCGACAACAGCCGACGTTCATGCCGTTCGACTGCACGCGAGGTCAGCCGCCGCCTGCAGTTCATGTCGTTCGACTACACGCGACGGTTACTGCCGCCTGTAATTAATGTCGTTTGTCTGCACGCGATGGCAGCCGTCGCCTGTAGTTCAAGTCGTTCGACGACATGCGACAGCTGCCGTCGACCACTTGAAGTCACGTTTTATAGCTCTTATGTGTGAGTGTGGCGCGGACTGTGACTACTGATTATACGAATGCTCGCTTTGCAAATTTGTATATTATATATATACAAAGATACAGTATAGTATGAGAGCTCTTCATAATGTTTTTAAAGCGTGTGAAGTCTCCCAATCTGCACTTGTACAGCTTGGTGGGATAGAGCCTAACCCTTGTAATCCTGAGTAGAGACCCGTTCTCAGTAGTAGATCGGTGATGGGTTGAGATGCTGATGATTGTTCATTATGTTCTTACAGTACCATTTATAATTTGTGACTTTCGTGTCCGTTTGTGAAACGTAGGAAAGGATGGTAAACTAGAGCTCACACGTGACATTCGGTGTGGCTCCGGGTACTCAAAGCCGCGGGTCGGCTCCCGGATCAGCTCCTACAAAACCCGGATAAATGTACGAGTAATTCAATAAAGCTGTCAATCCTAGGCTCAGTAAGGAAACAAAGGAGTTTCTGTAAGTAAGCTTATCTGTTCGAACCTTTGTACGGCATCTTCCTTTAAGGTGATACCTCGGTTTATTGTGTATTTTCAATTGCCTTTCATTTCCTTCATTAATTGGCTAGGTGGTAGAGCCTGTATACGGTTCGCCCGGGGCGGTACCACCGCCACACCCATTTCTGCCGTGAAATAATTGTTG